>JBBPQL010000028.1:0-104157 GCA_038092515.1 Boletus subparvulus
TCATCGACCACCCCCTCCCCCTCGTCCACACCCACCCCATCTTCGTACGTCACCCCCATCCACCTCTGCCCATCCACTTACACTCCTCCATAGCACTCCTTCGTCAGCAGGGCCTACCTCAGCCGCACCACCCACTTCATCACCTGATACTGTTGCCCAACAGCAGCAAACGTCTTCGTCTTCTACACCCACAACCTTTGCTGCCGGCGTATCTACCTCTTCGACTGTAGTTGTCTTCACGTCAGCCACCGTCACCGCCTCGGCCACCGCGACCCAGGCCCCTTCCTCTTCCTCAGGGTAGGTAAAAGCACCCCCGACCAATTACATTCGTTGAGCCCCATTCTAGCTTCTTTTCCAACACCGGCGCTGTCGCGGGCACGTTTACCGTCATCGGTCTGGTTGGCGTCGCTGGCGTGATCGCACTCACTTTGCTCATCGCAAAACGCCGCCGTTCCCGATCCTATGAAGAAGACACCGAATATCTCGACAACACTCCCGATCTGTCCGCCGATCCTCCCATGACCCAAGTCACACTCCCAGATGACACCTTCTCCTCCGATCATGGCCACTACAATGCACCCCCCATAGCTCTTGCCACACCTCCTGCTGCGTACTATCCGGACCACGCTTATGCCCTCCACCCACAAGCCTTCCTCGCAGATCCACTGGGTTCACATGGATATCCTGCAGGATACACACAAGACTCTGCGCAGCGCATTTACTCCCCTGGTGACTATGGCATTGCATACCCGCCTTCGACACCCCGTGTCGACCCCAACATGCCCAATCCCCACGACTTTGCTGACTTGGAGCCAGACTCCACTCCAGCACCTCCGCCTCAGACCACCCTTCCCGATGCTTTGCGCCCATCCGTCAATGCGACACCAACAGTCCCCAAGCAGTGGGCAAATACCCGCTTTTCGGTCGATTCCTTCTACGCGGGAATAGTAACAGACAACCAATCCTCTTCTGGGCAAGCCCTATAAGCTTTTTGCAAAAGCTTTCTTCTCGACCATAATGGTCATTTCTTGACCTGTTTTATTGGATATTTAACATATATCTGGCACTAGATACCTGGTAACTACTTTCTTGATCTTCATGGAAATTGATACATCGATGTACGACATTTCCTTTGGTGTTGTAGATTCTGTATTATTAATAATCACAACTGAGTTGGACCTTGCTTGATCACTGCGGGACATCTATCACAATGATACTCTATCGCTGGTTACTCCCAAAGTCCTCCTGCCTGCTTCGCACGGCCATTCGCCGCTCCTTTGCAACAAACAGCACTGCCGAGGCGTTCCTTCAGCCAGTGCCATCCCATCCTTCGGTTGCATGCTTGTTCCTCAATAGACCGCAAAGCAAGAATGCCATTTCTATGCGGATGTTGCGGGTGAGTGCACAGGAGCCATGTCCCAACGTGACAGCATCCTCACCTTGCCCAGGAACTCCATGAATGCTTGGACACCGTCAAGTTCGACAAAAGGTGTGCAGCAGTCCTCCTCACGCCAATGTCATCGAACGCACCCCACACATAGTGTTCGCGCGCTCATAATACGCTCCACCACCGCCGGCTCGTTCTGTGCTGGCGCCGACCTCCTCGAACGACGCACCATGACGCTCACCCAAGTCGACAAGTTCCTCCTCGATATCCGTTCCGCATTGTCGGCACTCGAATCCCTGCCCATGCCGACCATCGCCGCAATAGACGGTCCCGCACTGGGCGGTGGCCTCGAGCTTTGCTTTGCTTGCGACTTGCGCGTGGCTGGTACGCGCTTCCACACACTGGGGTTAGGTGCAGGACGCTAAGTGTTGTAGCGCACGACGTGACCAAGATCGGCCTCCCCGAGGTACGCCTCGGGATCATCCCTGGCGCGGGAGGCACACAGCGGGCCGTCCGGCTGTTGGGCTTGTCCAAGGCCAAAGACCTGGTGTTCACCGCGCGCATGCTGACCGCTGTCGAGGCACTCGAATGGGGTGAGCACGACGCTTCGGCACCGTCTTTTCGTCCCTTGACGCTGCCCCAGGTGTCGTGGATTATGTCTCCTCTCCCCCGTCCTCTGCGTATGATCGCGCGCTGCAACTTGCGCAGGAGATTGCCAAGAATGGTGGGTTTCCCGAAGCCTTCGTACATGGTATACCTATCGACCATCTTTGTAGCACCGTTGGCCCTCCGAGCTGCGAAGCAGGCCCTTTCGCGTGCAGCGGATCTTTCCCTCGAGTCCGGTGAATGAGAATTCTCCCCCTTTTGCACGCGTAGCTGCTCACGAGTTTCCCAGGTCTTGACTTTGAAAGAGCATCGTACGATCTCCTCCTTACCACTAAAGACCGCACGGAAGCTCTCGAAGCGTTCAAAGCAAAGCGGCCACCCGTTTTCCGAGGGGAATAGTGGTGTGTATCTTATTACCATAGCTACATAATTACCACGACAGTGTCCTAGCCACGTCCGATGGCGGCAAAGTTCTGCGCGATTCCACCCGGAATTGTCGCAGCAATGCCATCTCCTAGCCTCAAGCCATCTAATTCCTTCATCATCATGCTCAAGCGCGCTATCTTGAAGCGGTCTTTGAGGCCCTTGGTGGCGACGTCGGTAACGGTGTCCTCCATCTCTGAGCTCTCGTTGAAACGGTTCTCGAATTGGACCCAGTCGCTCCTCTGTGCTAAATATGGCTTGAGGAGGGATGAGTCAATACGACCAAGAGAATTTTCCGTAATATAGGAGCGTAAGATTTCGGGTCGAACGAGGAAGACGTTGCCTAGTTGTCGGATGAACTCGTAGCGTTCGAGGAGAGAAGGAACGTTGAACGACATGACAGTGTCTTGGTACGACTTGAGATCTCTATTGGATATCGTTGGTTGAGTGCATGAAGTCTTACGTGTCTCGACTCACTTGGCAAGCATAAGTCCTCCTGTCGCGCTGACGGGGAACCTGCGAAGATGGTCCAAAAGCAGACTATTCATCCGTTCAGCTCTGCAAACGAAAACAGCGCTGATGGTTTACTGACCCGTGGAACGAGGTGCCAATCTCGTTGAGGAAGACTTCGCGATTCTTGCCACTCAAATTTTGGAATGCAACTTCTCGAACCTTGTCCAAAATCTCGCAACAAGCAACACACGGTTCTGTGTTGACTCGGGCAAAGGATTGGTCGTCATTCCGAGGCTTGAAATCATTCTTCTTTTGTTTTCCAAGTTGCAGAGATAACCAGGAAATGATGGCTGGGAAGGCATGTTGTGAACAGCCATTTGGCCAAAATCTGTTCAACTTACCGTCAATGAGTCGCTGCAGTAGATTGTTGCTGGCGCCTTCGACGCGACTGACTGCCTGGTTATTGAAGACAGACATTTCGCGTCGGATCGTTACAGATGCGGCCGCCAATGGGAACAATGCGACGTTGACATAGTGTTGCCAGAGATGGCATATAAGGTCAACGGCGTTGATCACGCTCAAAGCCTGGAGGCTTGGCTCCACCTTGGGATCAGCAAACTCGATGCGAGCGTGCGCGCTTTGGGTGATCGGTTCAACGTTCGCACACTCGTTTGTAATCATTCACGCTCACGTTTCAACGGCAACTTCGAGATAAGAGGTTGCAATCGCCTCGGCTAATACCTTGAGCAAGGTGAAGGTGTTCTTTGGCCTACGAACGTGCGCGTTAGCGTGAGCTTCGTCTCACAGGTGATCGGAATGTGCTAACACGTCATTTTGGGCGCTAAGCTCGACGCATCGCCCAACGGCCTCGGCATGCCACCTCAGCATTTTCTCCGCCGTGTCAATGCCGAGGAAACCGTCTTCCTCGCGCGTCGGCTCCTCGGAAGTTCTTTCGTGAGCACGATCAGTCATCATACTGCCGAACCGCATGATAGCAGCCGCGGCCTGTGCAGAGGTGGTAGACGTTGTCGTTGTTGATGTGTTGGCGGCAGCGGCTCCCAAGCGGTCCACCATTCGATCAAACATGGTCGCCTTTCCCTTTTCCCTCTGTGTTTTCATCTTGGTGCAATATGCGCGTCAGTAGCGGGGTGAGAAGCTAGCGCTAAACTCACATGAAATTGTGTAAAATTACTCAGGAGGTTAGCATAGAGGTCTGTCAGACTTTTGCTCTCATGATCGATATATTTCTGCCCTTCGGTATATGGCATGAACAATTCCTCCATGGCTGTCTCCAGCATTGCGGAAATCGTCGTAGTCGTAGCGCCATGAGCAGCAGAAGGGGTATTGGTGAGCGATTTATAGAATTCGGTACCCTCGAGCGGCGAGGATCGGCTGGGAGTCAGGGAGGGTAGCTCGTGTTTTTTCAGGTCATCAACCAAAACAGAGGTTTCGATATGGATGAGTTGCAGTATTCGTAGATATGCCAACTCTGATATGGAACTTCCCTTGTTCAGAAGTTGTTCGATATATTGTTGAATCTATCGAATTGGATTGTATCAGAATATACAACACCCGTCATAGAAGATACAGAAGGACGGACTGATTGAGCAAAGACACGTTGCAGGAATACCTGCATGACGAGAGGAGGGTTCGGGAAAACTGCCTGCACAATTTGGGATTCCTGTGCCACCGTTACTCTAATTTCTCCGAAGAGTTCGGTCAGACCTGACTCGGCTCGAGGAGTGCTTTCATCTGGGTTTGAGACTGTGCCCCATCTGTAACACAATTATGACCGAGTGAGAAAAGAAGAAAAGAAGAAGAAACATGCAAAATATCGCTGTGATCCACATGCTCCCGTATCTTGTTCATGAAAAAGTCGTGTTGATTGACGTATACTTGCACACATGATGTACCACCGTTGAAATCCAGGAGAGTTTGAGCACAATGCTGTCAGCTGGGTATGAGACAACGGTATTGACGATGGATTGTATCAGAATCAGACAGACATGCATCATCTTCGGATCGCCTCTGCGGTAGCATTTGTCGAAAAGATAAAGCATATCTTTCTCAAACTTCTCACAATACTTGTCTATGTTCTCTCTTGTCTTCAGGATGGTTGAGAATCCAGGAAGCTCGACACAAATTTTGATGGGAACACACCTTCTCCGCAATTGGGAGGTCCACTTCTTTGGCTACCGTCGTCAACCGTCTGAGGATAACAGCTACTTCTCGTCGGCCTCCTTTACCTTCTTTCTTGAGAACGTCGAGACGTGTTGTGTCCCCACGGGAGAATTGGTTGTAGTGATCAATCAGATCATGCGCTGCCTGCGCCCTCTGTCGCTCGATGTGAACCGACTCGAGCTTTTCGCCTGCTCAGCATCAGTATGTGACCTACGTCGAGGAGCAAACGGACGCACCTATTCGAATCGCCGCGCGCCCGACCTCGTTTAATTTACTCTCCATCGTCGAAAATGACGAGCCTACACCCTAGCAAATGCGCGGTCGATCACGCAATGGCAATGAGGAAGTAACACATACTTCGAATCCCTTGTTCAATTCAGCCATCTTCTTCGAGTACTCTCGTTCTGATACCCTTACGCTCTTTTCTAGCTGTTCTGTCTTTGTCTGCACATCCTTTCGGATCGCTATCAGACGGTCAACGGCTGCTTCGAATGTGCGGATGAAGGGTTTCGGGTCGAAAGCTGCGGAGAAACGCGTCAAACGGCGGAGGTGACTTGGAGGGATCAAACGCACGTCCCGAAGAGGTCTTTGACTGTGCAATTAACCTCTCAGAGACCGATCCTACGAAATCCTTGACGTCAAACTTCCCCTGAGAGAAGCAGTGAGCAAGGCCTGGGAAGCGGACAATAGCGCGAACCTGGAATGTATCAAGGGTAAGTTGACCTTCGACTGCGGGGTCAAGCTCGACTCGGTCAGGTTGCTGCATCGTTGCATCAAGGCATGCTCCAATACAGTAGACATCGGCTTTGTTTTGACGTGTTGAAAACCAAAGGTTTCGGGCTACTCCATCCGAGTCCATTTGAGAAAATCGTCCTGTCCATGGACGCCCCTCATCAACTTCAGACTCTGCTCCAGTTTCTCGTGACGGATGCGTCCGGCATTGCCCACCTACCTTACATATTGGACCACCTTTCATCATCCTGTCTTGCCCCATCCCCGCATCTGCAGAAATGGGTAACCCGCGTCACTTCATTGATGCATTCAAAAGATCCCGCAGCACGTTGGGCCGCCATATGTATCGCGTATCGGATGTCATTCTTGTCAAAGTCGCTGCTTGTTGACAACGCCCAATCATGGGTCGGAATTGTGTTTCCATCCTTGTCGGTTTGTTAGATACCGCATATCACATTTATTCGTTTCCAATCGCCCGTTCACAGAAGCCTGAACCTGTTCCTATCCTGAGGGCATCTATGCGATACCTGTCCCTGGTACTCTGTGCTGCAGGACACAACCTCGAGTTTCAGAGACAAGTTGCAATTCCCATTGTGCCCAAAGTGAGCTCGGCACTTCTAACAATCGCAGAGAAGCACAACGACCGAGATATCAAGGTAGCCCCACGTATCTTGAAGGAAACTACGTGCTCATCATTTGCCAGAACTCGTCCATACGAATGCTGGCACAATTAGTACCACTATACCCTTCGCTGCATAAAGCACTCAGCCAGAGATTATTCGCGCTGTGTCATCAAATATTCAGCGGTTCCGTACATCACACGGCTGATAGCCTTCTTGATGCCACCGCGAATCTCTACGCTGTCCTACACTTCCTTGGAGGGAAAGTTGGGGGTACAAATTTATGGTGGAATTGCTTGGATGAGGTCCTGCAGTTTTCTTGGTCTGCTTGGCTAACTTTGCGAACAACATATCCCACAAGTGCACGACTGAGTCATAAGGCACTAGGGTATTTACGCTCACCCGATGGCAGACTACCCAACCCTCTTTCGCACAGCGACTCAATGGGCAACCCTTTGACAAACGTTGCGCTCAGCCTCGACAGGTTAAGATGTGGTGTCAGCGCAATTGGTGCGCTGCTAAGGTAACTTTAAAGTCGTGGCTATATGCGCCCCGTTTTCTCATCAGCACCGCAGAGCACCTGTTAGTCGCCCTGTCAGAGTGCCCATAGGTCATCTTGCAACCCTTTGTTGGTGTCTGTTGGCAAGCACTCTTGATGATGAGGTTGGTTTCCGGAATATCTCATTGAAGTGCGCTCAGGCTGTTTTAGGGACAAAATCACTTTGATGCACATGTTCGAACAGCTGAATCCGCAGTGGTACCACAAATTTGGATGCAGGCTTGTCATCTGCTTTCTTGCTTAGCCCAAACGTAAGTTTAATATCTCGTCTTGCGCAAGCACCCGTTAGAGCCCCACTTCTTAGCACTGAGGACCTACTGGCTCCCCACACATCGAGGCTGATCATGATCATCTCATCGCACCTTGAAAATAATCTTGAGCCGTGCGTATAACACTTGCTGGAGATCTTTACACTTACTCATGTATACTATAGGTCACAGCGGCATTCATTCCTTCGATGTGCCTACCACCTTCTCTACTTTTGTCCTGTTGTTGGTGCTACACTCGCGATCAATCGTCTCCTGAAAGCAACTATCTTGCTTCTAGCTCCTCTCTACCTTCATCAGCCAAGTGCAGAGACGAATTCGGGAGCCACCAGTCAGTCGAGAGCAAGCAAGAAGAGGCAACGAGAGTATGAAGCGGACAATGCGCTCACAGTAACCAATATCACGGTCTGTGCGACGACCGATGAATGTGACACATTGATTACCGCTCTAGATGGTGAGCGCCTCCATACATGTTCAAATATTTGGCTGCTCATAAACCTTGCCAGTTGTGGATCAATGTATGCTGAACGTAGAACTTGCTCCTTCCACCCGCTCCCTTGCGAACCGAGTGCTTCTGTCTATCCTACTGTCACTTCCCTCGATACCACCTTCGAGTCTTTCATCCGATCCTAGCTTCCACGGGAGGATGATCAGAAAAGTCCGTGATATATGTGTTGAAAGTGTGCAAGGAACCTCGCATGCCATGAGCAGAGGCACTGGCCTTGTCCTTCGTTCGTTCTCTTCCTCTGAGGTATGTGAACCCATTTTTTAAGCGGATTCTTCCGATCGAGCGGCATGCACAGAATTTAGCGACGCGCGACAAGCTACATTCCCATGTTGATCTTCTGCTGCATCCTCGCCGTCCGCCATTCGTCCGAGCACTACCCTTCATAGAGTCTCTCTCGCTCTCGTCCGCCGAAGAAAGTGCAGAAGAAACGGCAACCCGTCAATCATTGAATCTGGCTTTCGGCAATGGGAAGATCCACACAATCACTTCCGAGCCACAAAACCACCCCGAACCAGTTATCCAGAGCTCCTCGGCTCTAGATCAGCAGACACCCCTGAATCCACCGGAAGGACGAGCATTGCCGACCTCCATTGAGCTGCATCCGCAAACTACAAGTGACGCCAATGGTAGTTCCTCGATGGAAGTGGCCACTCCATCTGTTGCCCCTGTAGTACCGCCGTTACAAGCCATGCCCGAGATACCAGCTGGATCACCATTGCCAATCTCCCAAAAAGAACCTGCGCCAACTGTATATGTGACGCCAATGTTAGTCGACGAATCTGATCACGAAGAAGTACCCACCATCGATTTAGGCTCAGACTCGGATGCATGAGCAATCATATAGTATTACTCGTAAAAGATGTTTTGGACCCTAAGCATTGTATCCAGGCCGAATTCAAGTTCGCGGTCTTTTGACTTGGACAGATTCTACTCCCGGATCAGCCTCATCATCGGAGGCAGAGGTCTGCTGGAGGGTCTTTGGACTTTGGGCCAGTTTCTGGGTCTTCCCGCCGTGTAAGCTCAATGAGTCGTAGCGTGTCTCGAACTTGAACATCCTCACCATGCCTAGCAATGAATCCACGACGATGTTTCCCGGATCGAGTGACTTGGCGCGTTCGAAAAAGATCTGAGCACGGGCAAGCATCTCACTGTCGATTGATTGCACATCGACCTCGCTTGCGGAACTAGGCTGAGATACAAGGACAGAACATATCCCCGCGTAGATATGAAGCACGGCATTGTCGCGGTATGGAAACGAGGGTAGGGAACTAATGTCAAGACATGTCAGCAATGACTCGTGGTGAAGGACTTGAAGCTCGAACAACTCCAGCTCGTCGAGGGCCACTCTATGTCTCCCGGCCACGATATACAAGTGGACGAGTTCACACAAGATTGGTTCTCTCTGTAGCATGATAAAATATGAGCAGGACAGAGTGTTACGTTTTCAGCGTGTACGAACGTCTTCAGGAAAATGCAGCATCATCGTCCGCAAGTAGTCGATCTTGGTTTGATTACTTTCTGCTCTATGCCCAGAGCAATCCAGGAGCCCGATTGCGAGCATCCATGAGGTCCTCCAGTCGATTTCCTTACACCTTGCGAGAATTGCCCAGGCTCGGCGAGCGCGGTGGAGATCACCCCGTTGTATGCTGAGGTGGAGTATATCGTAAAGCCGCCGTAGATGCACGCGACGAGAGGTGAGAGGTAAGATATCCTCTGGTGGTGAAAATAGCAATGTGTGGATATTCGGCGGCATGGGGATCGGTGAAACACTCCAGCAAAGACCACCTTGAAGGTCCTCTGAAAGATACCTGCCGACTTGGTTCGTCTCGCGAACGTTACCTGCCACACGACATATACATTTCTTTATCCATCGCTCGAGAAAGCAGGTACCTGGTGCGATGCAATCCTTGGACGATGATTTCAGCTTCGATTCGTCAGTATGGGGTGTACCAGCGCCAGCACCCTCACTGTTGTCTCCACCTTCACCCCCATCATTGTCGTCTTCCTCTCCCGCCGCGTCTCACGACCAACTCGATGATTTCGATGACTTCCACACCCCGTTAGAATCCAAAACGCCATCTCTTGCGCAGGATGATGATTTTGCAGACTTCGGGGACTTTGGTGAGGTAGGAGGCTCAGGTGTTAATTTCACTTTCGAGGAAGACACAACGTTTGGCGAGGAAATACAAGGACCAGAGGCGTCTCAGCTGAGCTGGAGGTCCCTCCGTCTAGATCCACTGCCTTCCGTGCAGGACTTGAGTCTACAGATCGAGGAAATCTTGGGTCCGGTCTGGCCACACAAACTGTCCAGTTTGACCCGTGACGAAGATATCAGACAAGTCGAGGGCATTAGCCAGATACTCACTACTTCAACAAGGTGCGCGGCATTTTTATTGTCCGTCTCAATCCCCTCATGCCTACAGTGTAGCCGCGAGCTATATTCATCGCTACTGAATTCACCCCCTCTCATGGAACCAATCAGTTGGGTACGGTCTCGTATACGGCAGCAACATTTGATCGCCCTTGGAGTTCCTGTCAACCTGGATGAAATACTTCCCCAAGCCAACGCTAAGCCCCTTCCGCCTCTTCACATTTCGACTCGACCCGTGTCTGCTCCTGCAGGAGCCGCAAACGGTCCATCCCGGAGCACGCCTCCATCCCGGAGTAATTCTCGAGCAGGGACGCGTTCAAATACGCCTCAACCGTCTGCACGTTCTGGACCGTCAACAGTGATGCAACTAAGCCTCGGCCCTAAACCAGAGCTGGACGCAAAGAAAATAGACAACCTCCTGAAACTCGACACAGGTGGGCTGCTGCATTCGTCATTTGTATTCCAAACGTGTATCGTAACCGTTTTGTAGATCAACTAAACCTGCTGCCGTTGACAAAGCTGGATAAATACCTCGCAGACCTACGCTTGGAGACAACACACACGTCTTCGCTTCTGACGTACCTTCTTCAAACGCGCGATGCATTGCAGCAGGACTCAGAGACGTACAATAGGTTAATTGCAGAATTGGTAAGCGAAGCTCAGAAGCCTAAATCCGGGAAAAATAGGGTAGGGGTGAAACGTAGCGGAACGTTGAGTTGAGATGATCTAGGAACGGGCTACCAGTGACAGTCATTTCGTCTTACGTGATGAGTCGTTAGGAAATGACCAAATGTAGCCTTGAGCAAAAAGTTTATCAACCTGGCCCACCTACCAATTCCTTCTACTGGCACAGGCAAACTAATGAGCTTGGGCATTCCGCTACTGGAATAGGCTGTGGCATACATATATTGCGAAGCCTTCACTCATTCAACATGAACGTCGCTGTCTCGGTTCCCTCTACGGTCTCGAGTATCTCATTCTCATTCCTTTCCACGGAGGACATCCGCAGGATATCCGTGAAACAGATACTGAACCCAGTCCTCCTCGACGACCTAAATAGGCCCAATGTGGGCGGTTTGTACGATTCAGCTCTTGGACCATGTGATCGGCAAGACATGTGAGTTGTCTCACTCTCAGCTCCAACTCTGTAGCAATTGTCCCTGTGCAGTTGTGCGACGTGTCATCTCAACTATTTCACTTGTCCCGGACATTACGGTCACATCGAGCTGCCCTCTCCTGTCTACCATCCTCTGTTCATGGCAAACATGTATAACGTCCTTCGCGGAACCTGTTTGTTCTGTCATACCTTCAAGGCCGCTCGATCCGTGGTGGGACCAATTTCCTTCTTATCATCGTTTACTCGGGCTGAAGGGATCATTCGGAGTTTAGGTGTGTAAGTACGTCGCTAAACTACGGCTGATGGAGCATGGTCTCCTCGAGGCTGCACACGGCGTGGACGATATTCATATAAAATTGGCGAGCGTCGATGCTGCTGAAGATAGTCGAGATGAAACTGTGGAGGAATTCGAAAAGCGCGTCTACCTCTACGTCGGTATCCATCTTGCTCGTGCATCGAGCAGTAGACGCGATCATTACAAGAATGAACTTGTCTATCAGGCGAGGAAAGAGGTTATCCTGGATTTCATAAGGATAGCCATCTCAAAAACGTGCCATAATTGTGGGGCGTAAGCACCTTTTTTCGGATGGTGTTCTCTCCCCTGACACTGGTGTAATAGACATGGGTACACGTTCCGCAGGGAGGGCTCCACCAAGATTATAGAATATGATCTCTCCACGAAGCAAAAGAATCGACATAGCGCCCTCGGCCTCAGGCGCCCAAATGTACTTCTTGCCCAACAGCAAGCAGCTGCGGGACATTCTCCAAATATAGACGATCAATTACTTGATGACGTCGACGATTCCTCGGGCTCAGAACCTGAAGGAGAGTTGACCTACCCAGATGAAGAGGAAGCAGAAGTACCGTCCCGGCCTCCAAAAGAGACCCTTCCCAAGTCGGCCAGCGGAAAAGTCAAAACATCACGTGGACGCAACGAAAGGGTCATGCCCCCAGAAGAATGTCGTGCCCACCTTCGTCGTCTGTTCGAAAATTGCCCAGTCATCAGCTCTCTTCTGTTTGGTCGACACGGTCCTTTTGCTCCTCTTTCGGGCCATGGTCTGTCGTTAGCCTCTCCTGACATGTTCTTTATGGAAGTGTTGTTGGTACCGCCAACGCGATTTCGACCCCCGGCAAAAATGGGGGAAACTCTGTTCGAGAACCCTCAGAATGAGCTCCTAGCCAGAGTTCTTAATACGTCATACCGTCTACGTGATCTGAATGCTGAACTGGTTGCTGCATCTGTGAAAACCTCGAATGTAGATGAGGTTTCGCGCAGACGTTTGTTGGGGTCGCTTCTTGAAGCTCTGATACAGCTACAAGTCAACGTTAACAGCTTCCTCGATAGTAACAAAAATCCACAGCCGCTTCGCCAGGGAAAGCTGCCACCACCCGGCATAAAGCAGGGTCTCGAAAAGAAGGATGGCCTATTCCGAAAACACATGATGGTCCGTTACACAGTTCCTATATCTCGATACCAGCTGAGCAAGATAATATAGGGGAAACGTGTCAATTATGCCGCGCGTTCGGTCATTTCCCCTGATGTCAATATTGAACCGAACGAGATCGGGATCCCACCTGTTTTTGCTAGGAAATTGACATATCCAGAACCTGTCACTCCATTGAATGTTCATCAATGTCGGCAGTGGGTGATAAATGGGCCGAAGAACTACCCTGGTGCAACCATGGTGGAGTTTGAAGATGGACGCTTGCAATCACTGGTGACTTTCTCCTTCTGGCGTGTTTAAAGTCGACTGAGCTTCAACCTTACATCAGGATAAAATGACGAGGGAACAACGTCAAGCCATTGCCGATATGCTCTTTACACCGCAGGATGCGAACGGTGGTGGACGTAACGGTCTTTCTACAAAAACTCCGTCCATCAATAAAAAGGTGTATCGCCACTTGCAAGACGGCGATATCTTGATCTTGAACCGACAGCCAACGCTTCATAAACCAAGTATGATGTGCCACAAGGCCCGCATTCTTCAAGGCGAGAAAACAATACGCATGCATTACGCGAACTGGTTAGTGCCCCTCTGCGCCATTTTTTGAGATTTCAATTAAACTTTCTTGTCCAGCAATTCTTATAACGGTATGTCTGTGTTCGTGATCTTCATATTGCATTCTTTGTTGTTTATCTATCCTCTCGCAAGCCGACTTCGATGGTGATGGTAAATATGCCCTCTTTCATCGCCTCATAATCCGCTAACTTATTTCACAGAGATGAATGTCCACTTTCCTCGTATGTTATCTGGCCATGCTGTCTTCTAACTCTTCATGATTATTTCCAGAGAACCCGGTAGCTCAAGCTGAGGCCAGATTCATTGCTAATACAGATAATCAATACCTGGTGCCCACATCGGGGAAACCTCTCCGAGGTTTAATACAGGATCACGTTGTTGCTGGAGTATGGATGACGTGTCAAGATACCTTTTTCTCCAGAGACGAGTATTTCCAACTTCTCTACGGGGCCCTCCGACCAGAAAGCTGTGAATCGTCGTCCGAACTTCTCAAGACCCTTCCGCCTGCCGTATGGGTACCGAAGCCCCTTTGGACAGGGAAACAAGTAGTGCGTCGTTTGTTTGCCATTCTATGTATGTGCTTACATTGACTAGATTTCCACTGTACTCTTAAACATCACACCTAACAACGCCGAGGGATTGAACTTGGAGTCTACTTCTAAAGTCCCGGGAAATCTCTGGGGAAAGGGGTCCTCTGAAGATAAAATCATCATCCTTGACGGTGAACTGCTTCGTGGTGTTCTAGACAAATCAGCTTTTGGTGCCACAGAGTACGGACTTGTACACTCCGTGCATGAGTTGTATGGAGCAACTGTTGCGGGACAACTCCTCGGTATCCTCAGCCGTTTGTTTACAAAATTCTTACAACATCGGGCGTTTACGTGTCGCATGGATGATCTGGTATTAACTCCCGATGGGGACCGGAACCGAACCAACATCCTGCAGAAGAACACTAACCTCGGCACGGATGGTGCCATCGAAAACTTCCCTTCATTGTCTAAAGTAGAAGAAGAGGATATTCCTCCTGCACTTACGTCTCTACTCGAAGACGTTCTCCGGGACGACAGCAAAATGGCAGGTCTTGATGTGACCGTCAAAAGCAAGCTGGCAAAACTCACGAAATCAATCGCCGATGCTTGTATACCCTTCGGGTTGCTGCGCAAGTTTCCCCACAACCACATGCAGGCAATGACGCAGTCCGGTGCCAAGGGTAGCGCGGTGAATGCCCAGCAGATATCTTGCGCTCTTGGTCAACAGGAGCTAGAGGGTCGGCGGGTGCCAGTCATGGTTAGTGGCAAAACACTTCCATCATTCAAATCATTCGAAACGAAGGCGATTGCTGGTGGATACGTCGCCAGTCGATTCCTAACGGGTGTCAAGCCGCAAGAATTTTACTTCCATTGTATGGCTGGTCGAGAGGGTCTTATCGACACGGCTGTGAAGACGTCTCGCTCAGGGTACCTGCAACGGTGTCTCATAAAACACTTGGAGGGAGTTCGTATCCATTACGACAACACAGTTCGTGGTAGCGACTCTTCTGTTTACCAATTCCTATATGGTGGAGACGGTCTTGATGTTACCAAGCAGAAGCATCTCTTTCAGTTCAAGTTTGTGGCGGAAAACCAAAACACTTTTCTTAACCTGTATCAACCGAAGACCATCGCTGGTGCGATCAATGACGAAGATGCAGTAGCTTACATGAAGAAGGTGCTGAAACAGTCCAAGGCACGCACGAGCAGATATGCGCCAGCTTCGCGTGAGGAGATGGCTCCCGCTCTCGACTTGTTCTGTCCTTCGGGCTATCTTGGAAGTACCTCAGAGAAGTTTGCCGAGTCCATCAATGCCTATTTGGACTCCAACCCTCCGACCATCAAGTCTAAGACCTCGGAAGAGAGGCATACGATCAAGCGCCGACAACATCCTATGAAACCCCGATACTTTCGCCTTTTGATGAACGTGAAGTATTTGAGAAGCCTCGTTGAGCCTGGAGAAGCAGTTGGCCTATTAGCATCCCAAGGGTATGTCTCTTCCATGCCAACGTTGTGACATGCTTACCATTTGGCTAAAGAATTGGCGAACCATCGACGCAGATGACCTTGAACACGTTTCACTTCGCTGGCAAGTCATATTCTCGATTACCTCCTGCTTTACTCATCTACCTCGTAGGTCACGGTGCTGCGAACGTCACGTTAGGGATCCCACGCCTAAGAGAGATAGTGATGACAGCCTCTCAAAAGCCTAAAACCCCATCAATGACCATGGACGTCGTGCCTGGCGTTTCAGGCGCTGATATAACAACCTTCTGCAAGAGAGCAAGCAAGCTCGTTCTTTCACAAATCATCGACAAGGTTACCGTTAAGGAATGTCTGAGCGTTCAGGGTGATGCGCGTCGGACGGAGTTCTCCGTCGACCTCTCTTTCTACCCGGAAGAGGAGTATGTTGAAGAATATGACGTCAGTGTGGTTGAAATCCTTGCTGTGTTCGGGGCTCGCTTTCCTTTGACATTGAAGCGCGAGATACAACTAGAAATGAAGAAACTCGATGCCGACCTTAGGAACCAGATATCACAGCTCGGAAAAGGCAAGACAAGCAAGGAACCAGTCGCGGGAGAGACTGACGCAGATGCCGACGGAGAAGAGTCTGTTGAGAAGGCCGGGGATGCGGAAAGCGAACATGGTGACGCCGACGCCGACAACGCCAAGCGTGCGCGCCAGAGAAAAGAACAGGCCTCGTACGAGTCTGATGAGGAGAACGAAGAAGAGTTCAACGACGCTGCGATAGAAGCTGTCTATGCCTCCGAAGGAGAAGACGAGGCAGACGCTGAAGCAGCTAACGGCCAGACACGGGGTCCTGTCACACTTCGCGAACAGGTGAAAGTCATGGCGGACAAGTTCGTCGAGAACTTCCACCAAGCTTCGAAATTTAAGTTTTCGGGATCCGCATGTTCATTCAAGCTTGAAGTGAGTGTTCTGGTTGGTCACCGCAGATGGTTGCTTAACCAGCGATTTAGTTCACTGCCGATTTCCCAAAACTTCTCTTGGTTGGAATCGTAGAGCGCGCCTGTCGCAAGACTGTCATCCGTGAGATTCCCGATATTGCGGATTGCTTCAAACTTGCAGATGAGAAGGGGACTGTCCAGGTTTGTTGAACTGCTGTTGGTTTGAAAGTATTCTAAAATCTAGATATACAGCTTACTACCAATGGATCGAATTTCCGTGGCATCTGGCAATTTGCAAATGGAGCAGGCGACAGTATTATCGATTATGACACCATCTACTCCAACGATATATATTCTATTCTGAAGACCTACGGCGTAGAGATGGCACGCGCCGCCATCCTGCGTGAGGTTGGGGGAGTATTTAGGGCCTACAAGATAGATGTCGACATAAGACATCTTGAGTTGATTGCTGATTACATGGTGAGCACACAGACACGGGTTCCGGTCAGGGATATACTAAGTTGAGGCATGACAGACTTTTGATGGTGGATACAAGCCCTTCAACCGAAAGGGAATTTCAACGAATCCGTCGCCGCTTCTTAAGGCGTCCTATGAAACCACGGCTACTTTCTTGTCGGAAGCAACTTTGTTTGGTGACTTTGACGACCTTTCGACGCCCTCTGGTAATATTGTGATGGGCCGACCAAACCTTACGGGGACTGGTGTATTCGATGTGGTTATGCCTGTTGCTTGATCTTGACGTACATAGCAGCTGGTGTGACAGGTGACGAATTGGAGTGTGACCCGTTTAAATTGTTTGTCGTTATTGTGGCACCCACTGGCAATTTTTGTTGTCTCACAAGTTCAGCCTCGAGGCCAGGGTGATGTCGGCGGTCCGCTGATCTCTATCTTCATCTTGAATCCCTTTGCGCCCACGTAATCTCCATCATCCACCATGGAGACGCCTCATCGCATGCCACTTCATGACCTTCCTTTGGAACAATTTCTCATTTCTGGCGTCGTTACTGGAAGCAAAACGCAACGAAAGCACAAACGTCCATTGTCTCCTTCTCGCACCGCCCCTCTCAACCCTGCTAAGCGCCGTGTCTTGGATGCAGAAGGCATCCCGCCCTCCAACAATGTCGCCATATCTTCTCCATCTCACCCCGTGCCATTTATGCTCTCCAACATGCACACAGTGACTCCAACCAGGCCATCTCGACTTGGAAATGGGTATAATTCCCTCTTTGATTCTTGTACAGTCAATTTAATTGTTGCGTTAGGCTCATTCGAAGTTATGGACTTTCCCAGGGAACTTCGTCTCCTTTGTCGTCGCACCGGCGTTCGCCTTCCCGCGACGTTTACCCTAAGCCGTCAATCGAATCGTCAATCGACCCGCAGTCCAGGCATTATCCTGGTTTCGATATCTTTCGAGACAGCGAACATCGCCGGGGCTCCCCGGTTCCAAGAGTGACCCTGCCATCTGATGGCAATGCTCTGATCAATAGATCCGAGGAGGACAAGGAGAATGTGCCACTCAAGAGGAAGGCCAAGAAGCCCTGTTCAAAGAAACGTCTTTTGTCTGGTCTCGATGGTTCGGATGCATCGTGTTTCAGCACACCCGCACAGACGAGTAAGGTTGTTCATCCTGAACGAACACCTTTTTCTGCCCGCCAGGCTCTACGATAATTCATTGTGGGTCTTTCCGTCTATGAGAGCTCCCTCACGTGCGAGAGTCCAACCTTGTTAAAGACAGAAGAAACGTTTGGAAGGTGACAGGAAATGTTAGGGGTAGAAGCCACAAGCATTGTTGTTGCATAAGGAAACACTGGCGAGCCGGAGTGGTATGGCGAATCTACGGAGTATGTCCATGATATCATATGCTGTTAATTGATTTGTATCGTCTCCTACGAGACCTACGGTAATGTTATGCTAAATTGGATTTACCAAAATATACTCGCGTCACGTATACCAGTTGGGATACCTCGAGCGCAATTTCGTTGTCAATATTTCCTCCCTTGATTCCATCTCCTCGAGTAGTACAACTCGTGCAAAGCTTGCAACTCACCACCTGACCTGCCAATCACTGGCACTCCCAGTTACTTTGGAAGTTAATCAGCGTTCCACTGAACGGGAAGGACCAATTGCCTACCTACGCGCATTAATGCTAGTATCAATAGACAATAGGAAGATACGAGCTTAACGTTACTTGCGGTGATCACGGGGCCAGACACGATTTCAAGTTATTACGCCAGTCATGATGCAATAGTAAGTTTCATGGGCTGTAGAACCGGTTAGTGCCAGGATCCTGGGGAAATCACCTTGTGCCTTCGAGGAGGATCTGATTAGGTTCTCGTTTTAATGCTGAATTTTCGCTTTGTATTGCCGTCTAAAGCTCAAGCACTTACGAGCGTTTAGCACCGTTTGCAACAGTGTTCGCCAACTTGGTGCGTGTCTCGATTGGCCAAAAAAAGGCATTGTGCGAGATGATTACACAATGCCACCATTCAAAAGTGTTTACACCATCAGTTCTATCCACAACTAAACTTTGGACCGCCAAGTTGAAATGAGGTTTCTTGTCACCAATGCGATTCTCCTCGCCTCACTATCGTCCGTCGTGACGGCGCAATTTGGATTTTTCAACCATATGTTTGGGGATCATCAGGAGCAACAGCAGAAACAACAGCAACCTCCACATTCAGGCTCACAATGGGCCGCACACGCTGAAGCAGGTTCGTGTGGATCATTATCCCGTCTGATGAGACATTTATGCCAGTTTTGCAGTTCCGTGCTCCCTGTATTTATGTCCAGAGAGTCTGGTCTGCGTTGCTCGGCCCTCGGAATGTCCATGTCCTCGTGAGGAGGATATCAAGTGCATTGTGCCCGACGCCGAAGATGCAGAAGCTGGCACAGTGGTGTGTGTAAGGGGGCCGAGTGGATGCGCAGCTGTTGAACGCTTAGCGCGTGCGCATTCAAAATGAGCGACGAGCAATTAGGCGGTGCATAGAAGAGGATTCAAGGATTTGTTAGTCGACGTTACCACCAAGTACTTGTAAAGCAATGCGCGCCTACTTTAGTGTGGATTATGTAATCAAAAGGTCCTCCAAGTCAAACTTTGGCTCTGTACGAAACCGTCACTTGCAACGGCAATGGCTGCTCCGCGACCAACAGTGCGTGTCTCTCACCAATTGTTTTATCACTCATCTCAGCCAAGTGGTCACCTAGTCAAAGCTTCCGCCTGGCGCCAACCGCATTCTTTTTGTCAAGAACCTCAACTACCAGATCACTGGCGAAGATCTGTATGACCTCTTCGGCCGCTACGGGAGCATTAGGCAGATTCGTATAGGAAATGAACCAAAAACAAAGGGTACAGCGTTTGTTGTATTTGACGATGTGATGGACGTGAGCAACGAATCTTATGCGCGATTTACTCTGACTCAACTATGCAGGCAAAGAATGCGCTCGATCACCTGAACGGGTTCCATTTACAAGAACGGTATATCGTCGTTCTTTACCATATGCCTGCCAAACAAGATGCAGCAGCAGCGAAGGCTGACTTGGCACGGAGAGAAGAAGAGCTCACACAGCTCAAGAAGAAACACAACATTGGGGACGACTAACTAGATGTGTCTCGCGTGTCCGTACTCTGTAGCCATCGTGCGTGATTACTATCATGGCATATCACATCCCACTGTACCTATTATAGATAATAAGTGCCTCTTTTATTTGAGACCATGAATTGATCTACAGAGTGCTAAGAAAGATTCCGTGGAGAAGGTAACGTCCATCGCATTAGGTCGAAAGAGCAACAAGTTATCCCACGTAACGGGCGCCTGGATAATCAACCCAACCCACTGCACTTTGGGCATTTCTTGTCTATTTGTGGCGCTGAATTGAATAATAGTCATTCACAAGTTCTGGAACTGAACGCGTCGCGTACCATATTGCTGCGGGTATTGGTGGCTTGATTAGACGGTATCGGTGAGTTCCACAGACCATAAGAGTGACTGAAGCACCTACTATTGCCAACATGTTTGGGTGCATTGCGGTGGAGCACAGTTTTGGGAGTGTTTGGGACTAAACTTGCAGTTACGAAGCTCGCATTGGATCTAGAGGGCGTTAGCCACATCTCTACAGCGCGGAGGCTAACCCACTTCTTCATCTGGCTACTCAAAACCATGATGAGTGGCACTAAACAAACAGAATACTATCTTACTAGGGTCACAACATGTCCACATCTGTGACAGGCCTTAGAGAGTGCTTTGTCATAGAAAATGCGCAGTGGACTCACCGACTATAAGTGTTCCGTACTCTTCACGAGGGCATGAGACTCGGCAGCGCGGGTTAAATGTACTACGCACCTCCTCCAGTAACACATACCGACCGCTGAGTGAGAGGGTAGCTTGCAGGTCCGTCATTTTTATACCTCGAGACATGGTTCTCTCACCTGCTTACACAAGGTTGTCTACACGCCCGACATGGGGATAACCAGGCAAGACTGTCATCCGTCCTCCGGCAATATGACAACCAATTCAAAGATGGTCGCACGACATGGAGTAGCGAATCCGAATGGCACCAATGGGCCAGGGCTAGCACCTACGGATGCTGTTGCCGGAAACGCCCATGTCGTTGAAACTCGTCAGAAGACAACACTTCCATAACGCATCCACGAAGAGGGTCGTGCTGAAACAGGTGTCACCCCTTCACCCATTCCCAGGTGATGGTCTCGGCCAAGTAGAAATATCTGAGCATGTGAAGAGATCGAAACAATTCCTTTGAATTATGCTTTTGTTTTTCTTTGGTGGGGTGTGACGGAACCGATGAAGGAAAGGCAGCGACCACATGGTATTCAAGTTGAAGTCTGCTTTTGGTGCATCTGTGTGCCACTTGGTGGCTTCCCGCACACGCTACTCTCTCATCGAGTCTGAGCTATCCCTGATTCTAAAAGCAGGCATCAAGTTGCCGAGATATCCTCACTCAGGCTGCGATTACCACTGACAACTTCGCCAGGTTGTACTTCATCTTGCGAAGGGGTTTTACGATCACCATTTCGTGGTGCTTCAAGTTGAACTTCGAAGTTCGCCTCACTATCCCTTGCGAGGCTGTCTCAACTATGATCCGGTCTCCCTGTTTACAGAACTGATTGACATTTCGATTATACTACGAGGATGAAACCTTTGTAGAAAAGGCATGCAGATCCCTGCAGATCCTCGTCGCTGTTTCCAGGTGTTTATCACGACCAACCGCGTTCCTGTCTCGTTACTCCTTCCCACCTGCATCGACCAGCCCAGGCTCGCCGGCCCGAACCTAGCTACCGTATCCTGCAGTGCAGCCGTGCCTGAGGGCGTCGCGTTCCACCTTGAAGTCCTTAGAATCTAGGGTCGACAATTCAGTATCTTTCTCTGGCGACTTTCAACCCTTGGGAGTGAAAACCTTATGAAGGTTAGATCCATTGATTCAATAGCTTGTATCATAATCTATTGGTTTCAGAAGCCGGGAACGCCGGCGAACGACTTCCGTCTGGTATTGTCCGACTCGCGGATCGATTCAAAGACATTCACCTACCTCCTAGACCACTCATTTCCTCACCCTGAGGAGAAATTTCCTGAAGGGAGGGACGGAATGATCTGAGTGTATCCTCGATTCCAAGGTCACACTCTCCAGAGGTGTTGAGACGAGAAATATAAGGGTGGCACTGTCTCTGCGATGCGCAGCCTCCTCCCTAGTTGGGCCTGCAAGGCACTCCGTGGAGTTCCGATTACGCCTCCACGGGTGATCATCCCGCTGATTCAGACCGCATGATTCAAGCACGCCGCTCGCTTCACATACGCTCGCTTCCGAGCGTCGCGAAGCAGAATCCGAAGGCAGTGAGGATCGAAACCCTCGGCGACCTCCTAGAGAAATTACGATAACAATGCTTGCTTTACGGTCAGTTCCAAAAATCCGCCAGTGGCCGGTTTCATGCAGTCCTAGTCTAACAGCGTTCTTCCCCCAACTACATTTCATCCGACTACAGGTTTCGTGCGATGTCTATACCTTCTATTTAAATACGGAAATCACCGCAGTAAGGTTTGCTTCGCCGTAGACAATGTTTCGCTACCGGAATCGCCGAAGCGGCAGAACCAGCCAAGACAGTCCTGGCTCAATGATTTATTCGTATAGATCCTACCACGCGGGCCACCACCAATTCGAATTTATTTACCGTGGTATTTGCTTCGGTCCGGCGTTCGAAGAAGTGCGTCGCCGCAAACTCAACTATAAATTTCACGAAACGTGGTTGTGCTTGTCGGACCTAGTAGTTAGCTAGGAGTATAGGATAATGATGATTGACAAGACTGATGAACACATGAATATAAAGAGATACCAACGCTGCAACGATAAAAGGACACGAAGAGTACATAACAAAACAAGTGAGAGCCAATCAAATATATAAAAGGACTCCCACTCCTTATCCAGCCAGAATACATTCTAGATAAGTTCCGCGGCATTGACCGGCATTTCATCCTAGAATTTTTACTGAGGGCGATTCTTTGTGATGACATGGAATGACTTACTATCTGGGTGCTGTAAAATTGTTCTGCAGGAGAGGCATGACTAACAGAGCCGGAGAACGAGATAAATTGGTCTTACCGATATCACGGAGGATGCGTACGTCGTCAACCGTCACGAACTAAGTACCATACGTGAGAAGTTGACGAATAGGAGGGGTGTGCAACGTACGTTGATAGCAACACCTTTTCTGCCAAATCGTCCTGAACGGCCAATTCGATGTATGTAGTTCTCACGATTCCTGTGAAAGACAGTTAGAAATGTGCGAAATGTCAAGGAAAAAGCGATTACGCTGGGAGATCGTAGTTAATGACGAGTGAGACCTGCTGAACATCTATCCCTCGGGCCCACACGTCAGTTGTAATAAGCACGCGCCTACAACAGTTTTCATAAGGACTTCCAAGTATGGAGCGTTGACTTACGATGTTCCCCCGCGGAACTCCGCCATGATAGCATCTCTCTCTTTCTGCACCATCTCACCGTGCATTGAGGATACGGTGAAATTAGCGGCCCTCATTTTCTCCGTCAACCAATCAACCTGTCAAGATGATAAGCGCGATTGACAGCATTTTAGCCAAAGACTCGAACCTTTCGTCGCGTGTTACAGAAAATCACGGCTTGGGTGATGGTGAGTGTGTCGTACAAATCACATAACGTGTCGAATTTCCAGTCCTCCTTTTCTACAGCCACGAAGAACTGTTTGATGCCCTCAAGCGTTAATTCGTCACGCTTTACCAGGATTCGAATGGGGTCGGTCATGAATTTAGTCGTCATCTCCAACACGTCGTAGGGAAGGGTAGCGCTCAACAATACGACCTGTGTTGCTGGAGGAAGGTAGCGGTAAACGTCGTATATTTGATCCTTGAATCCTTTATTTAGCAGCTCGTCTGCCTCATCAAGGACGAGCATCTTGATGTTCCGGGTCCGGAGAGCTCTTCGGCGAATCATATCAAAGACACGTCCTGGAGTTCCCGACACCACATGTTGCCCGTATTCCAACTTTCGAATGTCCTCGCCAATGGATGTCCCTCCAATGCATGCGTGACATTGGACGTTCATATAGTCACCGAGAGCAAGGACGACGGATTGAATTTGGGTAGCAAGTTCTCTTGTCGGGGAGAGAACAAGTGCTTGGGTTTCGCGCACAGAAACATCGATGGATTGGAGGATGGATATCGAGAAGGTTGCAGTTTTACCGGTTCCCGACTGCGCTTGAGCGATGACGTCGCGGCCTTGAGTGATGGGTAATATGGCACGTTGCTGGATGGCAGAAGGCTTTTCAAAATCTGGAAGGGTGGATGAGATTTGGAAAAGAAGGGTCGAGGCGAAGACAGACTGTAAGCATAGATTCCTCGGAGAAGGTCCTCCTTCAAGTTCAGGTCGTCAAAAGTAGACACGACCGAGACGGCTTCTGATGACTCGAATATGAGTTTCTGACAAAGTACGTCAACATTGCACCCAGACTGCCTCAAGGACGACTTCACCTCGTCTCCAGCGTTGATACCAGACATTTTCGGTGAGTTTTTTGTGGAGGCTGTAGGAGAGGAAAACCGGCGGAGTCTGAAAGCGACCCACTGCCCCAGAACCGGACATTGTGTTCACCAAGATCATGGACTCCATCATTGAAACGCAACGACAGGCCCACGAAGAAACTGAGCGCTACGAGATAGCGCTCTATTCTCTCCTGTCCAGAAACCAGCCTACCCATGAAGTCAGGTTGCAGACCGAGCATAAAGCAGCTCATGTGCTGAGCCGCATCTCTTCCCGCGTGGCCTCACTTAAAACCCAGTATGATGACGAAGACGCCCGCAAGGCTGAGATCGATGCGCTTACTGCGCCAGCCCAGCCAGGTGACCTCTCCGAGTTCTACGCGCGGTTGGTGAAGATTCAGGACCACTACAACAAGTATCCTGACGCTACAGCAGGAGCCTTCGAACTAGAGCTCGCTGCTCTTCTAGAGGAGGGGAATCAGGATGGAATAGACGAGGAGTTCGAGGAGGAGGACCGTGCGTACTTATGCATATGCCATCTGTGACGCTTCATTCATAACTCGTTCAGCTGTATCGTTGTTGTTCTCCGGAGAAGAAGCATACGGGAAATACGTCGACTTGTATGCGAACCACACTGTCTACAACAATTTGAAGAACATCACAAAGAGGCTGCCCTACTTGCAGTATTTGGACGTTCTTCTAGCAATTCAGAATGGCACACTGCACAACGAACTTCCCAAGCAAACTCGGAATTCCAAAGAGTATGAGGTGTGAGTGCACTCTTGTCGTCAGGCATAGATCACCATACTCAGCTCGTCTCAGTTATATTCGGAATTTGCACGATTACCTGTTATCCTTTCTCAAGCGGACACAACCACTTGTAGATATAGACTCAAAACACCAGGAGGGCGGAGCTGAGTTCCAGAAGAAATGGGAGGCAGGAGAATTTGATGCCGATTGGGAAGATCAAAGCAGTAAGCGTGTGCCCTCGCGGGAAGCAGGAGGCGTATGGTGCTCCGCTTGTGAGTTGCCTATCCGTTGGCGCTATGCGTACATTCATTCCATCGGTCACAGGTCAAAAAAGCTACTCCAAGCAAACGGTGTACGACGCACATTTGACCTCGAAAAAGCATGTCAAGGCGATCGCTAAGCAAGCCGCCTCCAGCGAGCCGCCACAAAATCCAAACGGCGTTCATACTTCTCCTGCAGCATTCCCCAGTGACTCCAGTTTATGGCGGTCAAGGTTACGAAATGCAGCGCTTTACACAGATCTTTCCGCCTCTCTACTTATCATGCTCGCTCCCACCATTAATGAGACGAAATCCAACGTGGAACGCCGCTTCTCTCTGACCGCACGCGAGCGTGAGCAGGAACTGCTCGAACAATCAAAGCCTCCCGTCGCTCCCACGAACAGTGCAGATGGTGCAGGCGAGGAGGAAGAGGAAGAGGAAAGGATTTACAACCCACTCAAACTCCCCCTCGGTTGGGACGGAAAGCCGATCCCATATTGGCTGTATAAGCTGCATGGTCTCGGTGTCGAGTACCGATGCGAGATATGTTCGGACCATGTGTACATGGGAAGGTACGGGGATCTTCCAGTATTAGCGGATAGTCACTCATGGTTCAATCTGCAAATAGGAAAAACTTCGACCGACACTTCCAGGTACTTTGCTCCAAGTCCTCATTCTGTTGGATCAGGAACCTAATCACCGTTCGCAGGAATCCCGGCATGCTTTCGGTATGCGGGCTTTAGGTTTGCCGAATACCAAGCATTTCCACGAAATCACTCGCATAGAGGATGCGCTCTCACGTGCGTTCATTTTCTTTGTGCAGCTCACTTGAAGCCGACCCACACTGACAATTACCCTTAGTCGCAGAAAAGCTTAAACGGGAAGGAAAGCACGAAATATTTGAGCAGGAGACGATGGAGGAGCTTGAAGATGATGAGGGTAACGTATACAATAAGAAGACATACGAGGACTTGAAGAAGCAAGGGCTCATTTAGTCCTCTCCGTACTCGTTCATGTCGGTTGATTGTGCGCATCGTCCCGTTCCCATATTTTAATTCCACCAGTGTGAGGAAAAAAATACTATTCGACTATTTTACAGGCCCAGAGACCTTAGCACTTCTACGCGTTACTGGCTCAGGAGTAATGGGTATGGGAAGGTCGGCTGCATGTGAATAGAGTTCCTCGTCTGATGATGGGCACGATGACAAGGGCGAGTCTCCTGGTGAATCGAAGGGATTTGCAAGAGCCGCCTCCAGTAATGGAGGCGAAATCACCAACCGCCCCTTGTCGATTTCTACAGACTTGTCAGTCTAGCCATTCAAAGCGAACGTCAACGTACTCACCAAGTTTGTCCCACCAATGTAAATCATTTGAGCTTGGAGCGGGCACTGTTACATAGCACTTCAGGGACGAAGCAGATTCAAGATATGAGGCCTTACAATCGTCCTTGTCGGATGGCAAGGCAAGAGCCGCAAATTTTTCTTCGAGCATCTCACCAGGAACAGCAGCCAAGGTAGTCTCGAGTAGCAAACGAGAAAGTGCGGCGCGTTTAACCGTATCAACAATCCGCACTTCAGTTCGGAATAGCGCGAAAACTAAAAGAGGGTCTTTTTCAAGTCCTGTAGTGAGGAGTTTCAAGTAAATTACCTGGTCGGTGATCAGATCCTCGGAGCTCAGCTCGCGAATAAACGGACAAGTCTAGGGCTCCCTGAAACAAGATTCTGTCTGGAACGCGAATGAGGCAGGGTAAAGGTAAAGGTATTCGAGGCTACATACCAGTCCAAGCAGGTATCCGCATTTTCTCGCTCGAATCATAGTTGTCTGTCCCAATATCATACTTGTATGTGGGAGGGAACAGCAATGGCCCTTCATCGTACCCTGCAAAAGCCTCGCCTGTCTCAATAGCTAATCTTAGCTGTATATACGGTTAATTCTCGGCATTTCCCAGAGAGCGGGAGAGCCTACCTGGTCTGATCCAACAAGTGGATCATAGTCTCTCTCCGTCGCGAGAGATCTGACGCTTTCATTGGGGAGGTCAATGCGATAGTTGGTGTCAGCTAGCCAGATAATATTGCTGCGGAGCTTTCGTGAGGAAATATCCCTTCCCTCGTTTGCGAACGTACTCTTGGCTTGCCATTGTTTTCCCTTTGAGGAAGTGCAATCCTTTTGTAATTGTCCAGAAATCAGCGTTACGTTCTTCGACATTGGAGTGTCCAGCGGCCAAATGGGCGGTGACAAAGCAAAAGCTGGTATCGTGGTAGTCCAGTCGAACGCCAACCCCTCCTTTGTTTCCTGACATTCCCCGCAAACCCGTCTGATTAATGGGTCAACGAACAGTCTCAGTGCAGACGGTTTGACCCACTTTCCGAGTAGCACCTTCGACATTGCGAATCACAGAGGTCAACTCTGATTTAACTATGACAAAAAGAGCGGTGCCGACCAACTGCGAGCAGAACATTACTTCAGAGTAAACAAACGGATTTGGAAGTGAATACCTGCTCGCTACGCAGTAGCACGTATTCTCCTGAAGTCGTTGACCGACCATTAATTGTTTCCATGATGTTATGTTCCCATACACGCCTGTACGCGTTCAATCAGCAGCAAGTCGAGTTACTCAAGCAATGTCAAGTACCTTTTTTCTGGGTCAGTCTGGACGATTTGTTGAGCAGTGAGAAGTACTATCTCTTGGAAACCCAACACAAAGATATCTGGCCTATGGAACTGGACGTCAGCGGGGCATTTCTCCTTGGTATGAAGTCTTACTCGAGAAAGTCTACACCAGCGAAAAGGTCAGACCCACCGTATCATGATCGCATGAAGTGTTCGTTAATTTAACTCACTATCTCGGGGGAACAACCAGGGAATTAGGCTTTCAGATGGAGGCTGTACGTTGCATGTTCACGTCAATGGAAATGAGAATAGTATCATTTGGTTTACCCTGCCATTAACATTCCAGGTGCCGACGAATACGGAACACGGGCGTGTAGAGGAATATTCCGATAGTCTGTAGGCTTGGTTCAGCACCAGAAGCCGCCCCAACTTCTGAGCGACTGACCGTTCGGTTAGTGTCTTCCGGATCATGTCATGAACTGGGTCAAATATGTTTACTTGTGTCTGGTTGTTGAGGTTGCCCTGTTCCGCCTTTAGAAATTTGGTGAAAGAAAAGGAGCCAAAGAACCTACAAGGAACATGTCAATCGCGATCTGCTTGTTCTTGTCTTGAAAATTGTTGATGTACGCTCTCGATACGCTTTTCGTTGCATCAGAGAGAACACCTTCAGAAGAAATCATTACATGTCTCTTTAGAGCAATAAGCCAAGGAGGCCTACCCGCTAGCGTTCGTTTTCCAGTGCGCGTAAAACTTGTATTCAGAGCGCCAGTACCAGCATATATACGCGATAGTGCATCACCATTTTCCGCCCAGAGTTCCCTGTGGTGTGCCCAGAGTGCGTTGGCTTGTAACCATTCGCGATGGACAAGGCCAAGGAACTGTTCAATCGATTTGCGGGAAAGGATGTCTTGGACGAAATTGGTCCGGTCCAAGCTATATCAGAAGCAGTCAACAACAAATAAATAGTATTTGAGGCTACATTACCAATCCAAACAATTTGTCCTGAACACCCCATGTTGCTCCGTGATTCTTTCGCCCGTTGAAGCATCGGTTAACGTGAATCCGAAGCGATCCATGTGATCAGTAATATCCTCCAAATGTCTTTGGATCATAAGAATGTGAACGAGCAACTCGGCTAGACTTACCCAAGCTCCTTTACTATACTGTCATGACCACCGATTCTAACAGCATTGTGGAAGTCATAGTGTGTGATGCTCAGCTGGTCGCCCCAAATTCCCCTGGCTTGGTATAGATGCTTTGCATACGCTGCTGTGAGGGTGGCTTCGTTCTCCTTTGTACCGAGTAAATTAATTGCATGTGTGGCCCCGTATTCTTCCATGAGATGTGCGAAGTGACGCTCGAATGCGGGTTGTGATGCTTGTGGGCGGGTTATTTGGATACGTTGACCGAACGTTTGTATCCCCTGTTGTTCCCAAAATACTGTACTCAAAAGTGAGATGAAACGAAAGTGAGTGGAGAAATAGCATACAAGGAACGCTTCCTCGAACTTGCGTGTAACTCACGGAGTGCTGGTCTGTACTCAAGATTGATTCGGTCTGCGACCCTTGCATAAAGACAGGGTAAATGAATAGATTGCTTGTACACTCGCCTCTACAAAGTTTGCGGTATTTCCGTCGTCATCAACGCCTCGGGTATTGAAGCGGGTGCCTGCTCTCTTCCACCCGAGGCGTGATATAAGCGACAATGTGGCAATCACGGGTGCGCCATTGACAGGCGGTGCTGGAAGGGCCATTGTAGACGCTCCTACGTACCCCTGTATAGCAAGAACCTAAAAACGGACCGGTATTCATGTCATCAAACAAAAAGCAATAAATATTGCGCACAATGAATTGGCATCGATCAAGATCTTGGCGTTCGTGCGGATCGAGTTTCTCCCGAAAATCAAGTAAACTTCTAATGATGTATTCATTCCAAACGAATCGTTCATCGAATACTCCGATATCATTTTGGATGCGGCTATCTCGAGACAACCGTACAGCGAGCCGTGTCGATAGGTCCCACGGTGGATCCAGGGCATAGTAGAAAGAACCAGAAGACAGAATCTTTGTGAGTGGCATGCATGGATGTTCGAAGTCTGCATTCGAGTTGAGGGTCTGTAAATATGCATCTCTGCTTGGCATTGTGTCCATGTTCTCCGGATTGACGAGCGAATCTTGAGAAGAGGAGAAATCGTCCCACGAGGATGATGTCAGACAATAGAACAGGACCTCATGAATCCTCGCAACCGTCTCCGGAAGTGATTGAGATGGGCGAGTGTTCCCTACTTCAGTAGCCGCAGTGATCGCCGCAAGGAATATGTCTAGGTCCATGGTGAGTATATGCGCCAGCGATAAGACGATACGTGTACGCGCCGTTTTCCACCGAAATGAGTCCCAAACATCCTTTCACATTACGGTGCGTTAACCTGACTGTACCGGTAAGATTTACTTCATCGCCAGGCAGAAATTCGACCACGACTTGACTCGCGTTGGCTTCCGCCGCGCGAAATATGAGTGCTCTGTGTGGGTGTCCTAGCCTCTGCTCACGAGAGTCTGTCAAGAGATAAAGGGTTCGCGGGTTATATCCAAGGTAGAGATGCATTTGTACGAAGAAGGTTGGGCTAGAACTTGAAATCGAGTTCACGCCAGGTTGGGGAACCAGGAGAGAGCCCTCGTATGATCAGAACGACTATCTTCTGATCTCGAAGTATTAGGTCTGGCTTGGGGAAACTAGGAAAGAACGCTGCGGTCACACGAGTGAGAAGCTACGCTCCTTTCCGAGCCTAGTATGTACAGCCCCAGGCCTTTTGGCGCCGATCTCGATTTCCGCAGGAATTCCTCACCTACGATGAAATACCCGATGTGTAGCGATGGAATAACTTCGTGTACAAAACACAAGCTCGTACTAACGCAATGACTATTACAACCTGACCACATCGCAGGTGCTACTCATTTGTCGACGGAACTGTTACTCGGAATTCGTCTGGATGAACGCATGGCGTTACCGTCCGCCACTCCTCTCAAGGCTTCTGGTGACCGTCGAGGGAAACGGCTTTGCTGAAGAGATGTAGGATCAACGTCAGGCTGAGAGATGTGGCTTGAGGTTTTCGGACTACGCGGTGGAGGTGAAAGGAAAGGCGAGTGCAGCGATGATGCCGAAGGCGACGGCAACGGATAAGTGGGAGCTGAAGTTGAAGACGGAGGAGTGATCAACCCAATTGACTGGTCAGAGCCCAGGATTCTGTCCTTGGAAAAGACAGAAAACATGGATTTAAACAATGAAGATTTGGATCGTTGAGCGCCAGCAAGCGATGATGAGGGGGAAGACGGGTCCACGAGTCCTGACAGTGCTCCTAAGTTAGAGGCCAAGTCATGAAAACAAGAAAAGTACCGGACGATGTAGGAAGAGCATTATCGTTAGCGCTCAAGCTCAAGAATAAGAACAATGGGACAAGCCAGACACAAATGCCAAAGAAGGTTGCAATGTCTGTGAAACCAGGTGCGTTAGAGACCAAACCACGATGCCTGTAGCTCTGTCTGGCATCACGAGCAAGGCGAGAGAAATGCATGAACCACAGAAAGTGATTCGCGATAGCCAAAGCACATGAAGCAAGGAACGAAGCGGAAGACAGCGAGATGAGGGGCCAATGGTTCGAAAAATTCTGTAAATATACAGTGTGGCAGATGATTGAAAATATCGTCTGGAGCAGGGGGAGAGAATCGGTGACATAAAGCAACAGGTGCAAAGTAACGATAGTCTAGAAGATGTGATGTGAGAGGGGGCCTCCACAGAGAGGAAACTGTACAAACATAGATAGCTCTCTGCCCGATCAGCTTAGCAGGACGAGAGTGTTCTTCAATTAATTCCGAGATATAGAGCAGTCCGCTGGCTTAAATTTGATCAGACCGGGAAGACCGTGGAGGGGACGTTGGACCAACCGAGAGAAAGGGTTACGAACACGAAAGCAGCGACGGCAGCGACATAACTGGATGAAAACAGGCATGAAAGACAGATTTATGAAGCTAAGAAACACACCCACCTAAGGTAATGGAGCAAAAGCATCGGGAAAGAAACAGACTGACACAGTGAATGAACGTTCGAGGTGTGTCGCCGTGGCCGCTTCTAAAAGAGGTAATAAATCCAGCCTCAAGTGAGGTTCGCCGACAACTCCGTGTTGCAGAATTTAATTCGAGTGAATATGGCCCCACGTATTTTCGACTGTAAAAACTTCTCAAGTTTTGTCGCCTTCCCCTCCCATTGCAACTTATTTCGAAGTACTGTCTTCACATTTCGGACGACATATTCACGCGACTTAAATTCTGCAAAACGCGTCGTGAATGTATCACCAATCCACGTCCGTGTTGAAGCTAGCTGACATCCATTGTACTCGTGTTTACTACTCTAATATTATAGCCATGTTCGATGGGCGCGAAGCATGGCTCCACATATGACGGTTGAGCCAAAGGGTCAACCAATCCGCGAAGCTTGCATTAAAACCCTCTTGTTCCATCTCGGTCCTCGCCATTTGGTGGATCGGCGTGAGTGTCAGTCTGGCTGCCCACCTGGGTTAAGATAGACCAATGGAAAAAGAATTGTATCAGCGGCGGAATTAAATTTAAAGGTTTTACTTCTTTAGGGTAGGTCGTGGTCGTGGCCGCTCGGAACGTATTTCCAGCCATAATATTGAAACTTCTAAGTAGGCCGTCTACGGCCCGCACGTTCTCAGCGTTCTGCTGCCAGCTGTTTGCCCGATGCAGCCCCCAATTTCTGCAGTTCCCGACTTCTACTACACTCTCTTTGCTTTTTATGAACCTGCCTTGACCGTTATCGGGTTCATTGGGACCCTGTGTGATCCCAAAACGGTAATTGTCTCCCCCTTTCGCCGACTGCCGTTCACCCGACACTGACAATCCCCCAGGCTCATAACACCCAAGCACCATGGCCAGCAGGCATTTCCCCCCCTGCTGTTCTTCCTAAAGCTTCCATTGTAACAATCATCCAACTCGCGCACGTCTGTGCCCTCATGGGACTCCTTAATATCTTCGTCCTCACAGCTGCTAGACGGCACTTGGCTTCTCAGCCTGCACTCCAGGAAAAGATCGTCCGAGCGTTATTGACCCCTCTTCTCATCGGGGACGTTATACATCTCTACGTCACATTGTGGGCGCTGGGTGATGATCGGTGGGATGTTGCCCAGTGGAGTCCAATGTTATGGGCCACCGTAGTTATTGGGGTCAGTTTGATGATACCTAGGGTTATGTGGCATATCGGTATATGGAGGTACGTAGACGCCAGGGATCGGGCTCCAGCATACGCACAGAACTCTCGTCCAGGCTCACAGCCGGAGAAGAGCTGAAGATTTATTTCCTCATTTAATCCACATAAGTATCTATACAGCTGGAGACCATTCGTTGTTTGTTTTTATGTAACACTCGACTGCATGCTACATAGGGTATTCGTGTTCCCGCCTTTGATTCGAGAAAGGTCCATCTACTAGCATGTAGTTAATAAGGACTATTCACGATACTGGACCTGCTCTGCAAATTGCTCATCGGAGCAAGTGATGTTCTGGTCGGCTTCTTCAGATTTTTCTTGTTGATCGCCAACACATTGTTCTCCAAAGCAACGATCTGAAATGTCTGTTCAAAACGAAAAACCTTCGGCAAAAGGGCGGGTTCGCTTACAATTTCTTTGTCATCTCCAAACTTGAAGTTATCTTGGACCACATTATCCTCATATTTCTTGATCTCATACTTGTCAAGTTGCCCCTTCTTAACCTTCTTAAAGTCCCAAGCTATCACATATTTGCCGGTCGAGGTGACTATGGCATTCTCTTCTTGGCCTTCCCCTTGATTAAACCTAGCAGGAAACGTGATCGGCACACCGCATGAATTGGGATCGGAATCGTGCCTACCGAGCGGGGGAGAAATTGATTCCGTGATTCATGTATGCAACATGTTCCGCGCGCAATGTAAGTCGTCGTGGCATCGGCTTCGCGTCTGCAGGGAAACTACGATCGAAGCCAAGGGAGCCGGCATATCTGCCCTCGCCAATAAGAGTGTCGATAAGGAGCAAATAGCCCTTCGTTGTTGCAACTATCCACCGCCCGTTGGCAGTAACATCAATGCCGATGATAGGATCTCCAAGAGGTGGTAATGCTGTCTTCGCGTTCTTGCCGATGCAGTCGAAAAGTCTGATGTCACCCTTCTCACTCGCTACAGCGAGTTTACCGCTGGCCGTAGTCGCAACGCCGGAAAACTTGTTCTTGCTGACGTACTGTTTATATTGGCTATCGACCATTTTGTTTCCAGAGATACGCGGGTCGATACGGAAGAGTGCGTTGTGCGATGCGCCAACAAGAGTCTGCTCCCTGGTAGTTTGAGCAAACTTGCTATCGGGCGCCATGTGGTCGACCGTAACATCCTCATGGACTTTCCACTCCTCTACGACTTTACCACGTTCAATGTCCATGTTATACAACGAGTGAGGGTCGGAAGGGTTCATCAAGATCATTTTCGCGTCTTGATCGTGTAGCATAACCTTCCACACTAATCAGCATATTTCTACTCAATATGTAGGAATGAAACTACCTCTCGAGGTTTGAACTCCTTCCCTTTGGTAGTTGAAATCTTGCTGATGGTTGCATAATACTTCACTTGATTGTCGCCAGTGTGAGAGAAGACACCGATATTGTTCCCCCGTACAACGTATGAGCGGTCGCCTTTATATCCAACAGTTAACATCGAGTTGCGCTCTCCCGAGACTCTTGGAATGGAAGATGTATCCTCCTCTTCTTCCTCTTCGTCGCTTGGCTCTGTGACAATCAGGAACACGAAGCTACTTTCGGAGAGTAGTAAAGGAATCACCTTCATCAGGATCGAGCTCGGTCAAAACCTCTTCTTCATCTCCCTCTTCGTCTTCTGCATCACGCATAACCACGTCTTCGAAACTGGAACTCATGACATATGCTTGTTCGTCCGGCTAATAGAATATTAAGATATGCTGTCAACTGATGCCATGATCGGCCCACCTTGATCTTAGCCCAAGGTACCCGATGTAGTGTTTCCCATGCTGCTCGGGTAAAGGCTGCCTTGAACCTTTCATACCCCTCTGGAGAGGTAAACTGAAACGCCCAGCTTCCGTAAGTTCCTCCAAGATTATAATTCCAAGTGAGGGAATGCGTCTGTTGCGACCATCGAGGATTCATGTCGGAGGCGATCTTGTGCATTATCAGGTCGCCCTCATCGCACGTTGCGGCAACCCAGTAATTATAATCACCGGAAGTGCGCTCAATGATTTTCGCATCAAGAACTTCGTCATACGCAGACACAAATCCGTCAGCCTCCAAGTCCCAAACAAAAAAACAAGCTTGAGCTTGAGCGATTTCCGGTAAATCTCCACTGCGTGGGACAGGTTTGGAACTACCGGAGGCCTTCTTCGGCGTAGAAATTACAGGTTGTTTAGCAGCGGAAACATCTTCTGTGGTGGCTGGAAGGTTGTCCGCCTCCTTCCGAGTTACGGTAGATTTGTCTTTGGTGGTTTTCGCCCTAGTACTCTTGGGTGCAGGAGGCCTGGAGAAATGCCTGTGAATGGATCGTGTTTCCGCAACATGGTGGCGTACTCACTTCCAGATAAACTTTTCGAGTTCCAAGTCTCGGACACTATCGGCACTTGTTTTGTACTTGCGCTCATACATGGCGCGGTACATGCAAGTTTCGAAGAACGCGCGCGTGGGCTCGTTCGTCTCCTCTGTCATGAGAAACTCGTAAAGTTCGTCAACATCGCCATCTAGATCACGCCACACAAAGGACGCCTCTTGTGGATTTTCTCCTGGACCAGGTCGGAACTCGAGCTCTTCGCTGATAAGGAAGACCTTCTCTTCGTCGGCTGGAACATGATAAGGTAAGTAGGGCTTAAGGAAGATAGAATATGTCGCACTTTCGTCTTCGTCTTCTAATAATTCTTGGTCACCTTCCTCGTATACGCGGGTGATGACGAGTTGGAAGTTGTGCTCGATGGAGGGGACCCGTCTTACAGTGGCGATTGCCTCGTTGTAACTGTGAAGCGAATATGTAACTGATGCGAGAAACAGATTAGAGAGGCGAAAACATACATGCATTCCCTAGAAGACCGCACGTTTCCTGGTCTGACAAGATACAGCTGGCCCGACTCGATCTTGACCACCTCAGCGGCGTTGGGATCTTCTGAAGACAAATTATGAGTCAAGTGAGGATAATCAACATGGACTCGGGCTTACGCCAGACTTTCCCTAATACTTTTTTGTTCGTGTCAGTATGGATGTCGTGTCCGACAGCTTATCGTGACTTACAGCTCCTGAAGATGTTCATTGTGGCTAGTCGGAAGAACGATCTTGCCTGATGCGGGGCATTGTGACAGACGCGTTACCTGATCTGTGACGCGTATACCACCATGCCGAGTACCACAGGTGCGCCTCCCTCACTCCCCGTGATCCCGCCCTGACCATTCGACCGTCTTCAGAAAGCGTCCCACCCATCTCCACGCCTCTTTTGAGGAATCGCACCGTCAACTCGACCCAGGTAAGCCTAACCTATTCATGCCTCTTTTGCCCGTTCGATGCCATCTCTCTCAAGGACGTCACTACTTCTCCATCCTCGACAACGATGTCCGAGTCCGGTGTCAGCACCAGTTTCCATCAGACGGACGACCTCGTTGTCCGCGCACACGCATCTGCTGGGTTCCTCGCCACCCGCAAGATAACCATACGGTCAGACCCCGCGCTTCTCACATCCTTTGATGCAGCAGACAAACAGCTTTACGATCTCTGGGTTCCGAAGACTTGATTAACGTTGTCCTCTGACCTAAAGCCTTGACAATGTTCACGTTTTGTCGTCGTCAGAAATAATCTGTCCTTCTCCCGATGATTGCTCTAAGACCAGCCAATGTACTACTAGTTATTAACACATTCATGAGCTCCAGCTCGCATGCCAAAATGCATCATTGGTTTAGTTGCATTAGAGCACCACCCTTTGTTGGATAGCACATGCGGTGAAGCTCGTAGGCGTATCCGTTATAGTCGCGGCTGGCTATTTGGGGCGGGGAGAGACACCATGAGTCGTTTTGAGGCGTTGTGTGACGTGGATGAAGTTTTGAAGGCTAGCGTAGGCTTTATGCAGGCCAGTAGGCACGCGTTGTTGCGCACTTTCCATTCCAGTAAATCAAGTTTCGCGTGGCTGTCCCGCACATATCTTGGACAGGAACAACCATGGTGCTCAGACTCAAACGACCTAGTCATTCACCATCGCCTTTCTCCTGGGATTCACTGACTGCCCCGCGCCATACGTCACCAACAGATGCGCAAGTAGCAGAGCTACCTTCACCGCCGACATCATGGCTTTCTGCACGCGATATGAAGATCTTTGGCGTTGAACCACTGAGATCAGATATTGGTGTTGTACATTGCAGTGACTGCGAGAAGCCAGTGTTACGGAGTGCCATCTCTGACCACGCGAGTGAGTTCAACACCCAATGCCCACAAAGTTTCTCAGATTTATGCCATGACCCACCCTAGCAAATTGTAGCGACATACGATCGGGTAAGAAGTGGGTCAAGAGTAAGTCAGCAGACGGTGAAGGTATCAACCAATCCTTCTTCACGCGCTATCGTAGATTAACCCAATTTCCTGGGACGCATTTGTCTGCCAGTGGAGGTGAAGAAAGGCAAGAAGCGCGGAGTGGACGGCGAAGAAGGAGATGACCCGTCCGAACCCAGCAAGAAGAAGACAAAGATCACGAAGGGACGGACTAAAGGCCCAGTGGACTATGATAAGCAATGCGGTGTCATCAATGATAAGGGCCTCCCATGCTCGCGCTCGCTCACTTGCAAAGCACACTCGATGGGTGCGAAGCGGGCAGTACAAGGACGCTCAAAAGGATATGATGAACTGCTTCTTGAATGGAATCGAGCCAATAACCCCAATTGGGTTGAGCCGGTGAAGAAGGAGACCAAGGCAGAGAAGAAGGAAAAAAGAGAGAAGGAAAAGGCGGAGAAGAAAAGACTCGCGATGGAGGCTGCAATTGCATCGGGCATGGACCCTAGCAAGGCAGTAACAAAGAAAGCACCGAAGAAGACTCAGGTGCCTGCCACAGCGAGTCGGTTGGAAGGTGACGACGCAGCAGAGAACCTAGACGATCTTGATTCGGAGGCGGAAGTTGACTCATTGGTGAAAGCGGTTCAAGAAGCGCAGTCGAAAGGAATTGTTGGCGTCCCGGTTGCGGTACCAAACTCGGAGAGTTCATGGTTTGTGGTGCGGCGAGAACGCTTGAGGAACTGTCGAGACTTGTTGGCAAGTGCTCTGGCTCCTAGTGCTGCACGTAACGGGATCACTACTGTGGCTGGGTAAGCGCAAGCATTGCGATGAGTTGACCTCAGATGTGTGTAGTGCTGTAGGCTGGCCTGTGTAATTTTACCATTGTATTCAACAACACTTGTCACGCTTTCCGTGAACGTTAACCTCCACGACTCTGCGAAGCCGGCAACACTCTGAGTCAAATGGTCCATCTACGCATTAATGCGCGCGAACCCAATCCAAACCCTCATGTGAATTTCATCACCGTTCTGCCAATGGGTGAACCCACAGTCGAGGAGGCTACCCGCCAGCTTCTTCGCGCCCTCGCTGCTCAGGTGAAACCAATCATGAAAGCACATGGATTTGTTGTGAATAGTCTCGAAGAGGTGCGTTCTATCACTGGCAGCTCTGAAATGATGGTGGGTCCTGGTTGGGCGGTCTGACGCGGACTCTAGTACGAATACAACAGGGTCTTTGCAGGACGCAACTGGAATAATGGCGAGACTATAGGTAATTGCACTTCTTCGTCCTAGGATGCAATGGCCGTTGAATCAAATGTGTGGCATTACAAGAACTTGTCCTACGGTCATCTACCGGATCATTGCTCTCCACTCACTGGTTGATGAGTACACTGTGTCATGAGGTATTCCATAACGAACTTGGTTTCTATGACTGCATCCCTTTACTGATCTTCTGCTGTTAGTTGGCCCACATTAAGGTTTGCAAACAGTCATACTGCAATTACAGGAGAATCACAACAGAGCGGCTTCGTAGCACATGGACCACGGATCGGCGTTCCAAGCCCTCTGGCGTCAGCTCCAGCAGGAAGTACATGCCCTTCAAAGCAGGGGGTACTACGGGGATGGTACAATATCCTGTTCCTTCCTTTCGCTTACAAAACCTTGACTCTCCACTTTCTCTGCGCGTCTTAGGCTACTGGTCATCTGGTGTCAGGTTGGCAGACTCCGCCAAAATTGCGGCGCAGGGTATCGAGACGGGCGAGCTCCCCGAATATATGGTGTTTCGTTTTTCTAAATACTTTGATTCTGCTTTTGACTGAAGGGATCAGTGCGGTGGTGCTCATTCCAGAGCGCGGCCTATCTCGCGCCGGCTCCGCAAGCCTAAGGGCCCGCAGACAACCAAGAAACGGAAAGCAGGATCACGAGTGAACTCAAGCGCTTTCAACTCCATCGGTAAAATTTTAAACGAAGACCTGGAAGGGGAAAGTAAATTGCATGGTATCGGGTTCCGGAAAAAAGCTGGAAGGTTGGTATGGATTCTCTTCAAAGTTTCTTCGACAGTAATGATACTATGCAGTAAACGGGCAAGGGAAGCGCGTGCACTAGCTGCCGAACAACGATTCCAAGCCAAAGCTTCCACTTCAAATCTTCCTATACCACCAGTCGCCGGAGATGACCCGGAGTCAGAGGATGAGGAACGAAACTCCGAGACAGATTACGACCGTCGTTGCACATTGCTGGAGGTCATCGAAGAGAAAGATTTGGACGCGCTCAGGGTTACGATGCTTGATCCCGCACAGGATTTCTTGTTACCGAGTGTCGGCTCTTCCGGAGAGCGTGGATTTACCTGTGGCGTTGAAGACTCTCGCGACTCTGCTTCCGGTGGGTTTGGTCGGACCAAGACATCCCCGAGTGCCGAAACCTTTGTAGAATCACGACCGAGCAAGAAACGGAAAACATCGCAATCAAAACTCGTTTTCACGCCCCATAGCACTCCCGCCGTCACAGAGGCAGCGAAAGCGAAACGCCAGGAGGCATGGGATTGTATAATCTGTACACTGTGAGCGTAGTCTACTTTTTTCGAGACAGAATGCCGACCCCCCGGCCGCCAGCACCAACGAACCGAACCACCTGGCGTGCTCTGCGTGCGGTACTCCACGAGGAGAGTCGAGATGGGCCGGCGACAACCGGTCCCTGCTGTAAAATAGATGTGTTCTTGTAACTTTGTACTTAGTGGTGACCAATGCGAGATGTCACGTGCGAGAGAGCGACGATATTACCGTGGAGCCGCACAACTTAAAGTTGACCTGCACCGGCTTGCTGCTCTTGGCTTGCGTTTTGTGCTATAACCCGGAGGCTAAGACACTGCCATTACCTCACCTTCCAACTCCCATAATCAATTGTGGTCAGCATTATCCTATCATTCCCGACTTCCGTCTTACCCATCGTGGCCCCACGTTACTGGCAAGCTTAAGCTAGCCCCGTCGAGTGTCGATGGCCCAGCCAGGCGAGGAATACCTTGCGGTACTCAAGGCTTCCTATGACTATGAACCGCAATCCGAAGATGAAATTGCAATCAAGGAGAGTCAGATTGTCTTTCTCCTTGAGAAGGCCGACGACGAGTTGAGCCCAATCTTGCTCGATTTCCTCGCTATAACTGACCTGCGCATCGAATCAGTTGGTGGAAGGTGAAGATTAAAGGTGACTCACAAGACGAAGACAGCCCTTCGGGGCTGGTTCCCGCAGCATACGTGGAACAGGTGAGCTTCTCCATGCCTTTCACAACACAATATTTATATGGAACGGTTGTGCAGGCGGAGCATACTTCTATCGCAAAGGCACTATATGATTACGACGCGGTGGCCCCGGGGGAACTCTCTATTAGTGAAGATGAGATCCTCATGGTCTTTGATCGCGAAGATGAATGGATCCTTGTCCAAAGTCAGAAGGAAGGCGGTAAAGCTGGCTTTGTCCCGGGGAACTACGTTGAAGAGGTATATTTTTACCTTGTATCCGGAAATGCTTATGCATCGCTGTCATAGTCTAGCGGAGAGGAACAAGTACCAGAACCGGAACCGGAACTGGACCCAGCACCAGCACCGGCGCCGGCGCCTCACCCTCAGCTTGTTCCACCATCGGTTAGTTCTATTTTATGAATGATGATTATTCCTCAGCTGGTGTGCAGCCGAAACCCCCAGCACGCCCTGTCAGTGTGTACGTGGACCCAGCGGATCGTGTCGCTCAGACTCCAGTCAAAGTACAAGCCGACAACATCAGGACATGGGCTGTCTCTGAAGTAGACAAGAAGGGCAAGAAGAAGAAGGGTACTCTTGGTATTGGGAATGGGTCAATCTTTTTTGCAAGTGAATCGGACAAGGTATCCCCCAGTTCGTCACAGTACAATGGCTGTCTATTTACATCTTTTTTAGACACCTGTGCAAAAGTGGGATACTGCCGATGTCGAGGATTTCACGATTGAAAGGCACAAGCACATTCACATCGATATGGGAGGTCGTAATCCAACGAAGTTGCATTTCAATGTCGGTAAGGAGGAGATTGCAGAAACGATCTTGACCAAGTTGGATGATTCGAGAAAGCTGGCTATCTCCAATGCCAAGGCTGTGACGGAGGTTGCTAACATGGAATTGCACGCTCGTCGATCACCACTTACCCCGCCACCGCGCTCTGTCGAAAGCCCATCGAAGAAGAACGCGGCATCTGTGAGGTTCACGGAAGAGTCTCCCGAAATAATCCCTCCCAGAGAACCCTCCGAAGATGGTGAAGCAGAGGAAGGGGGTGCTGACTTACCTGATGATGAACAGGAAGGCGAACTTGCAACCGCGTTATACGACTTCGAGGGTACCGGTGCTGACGAACTTTCAGTTCAAGAAGGGGAGCAGTTGCGCATCATTGAGAAAGAGGGAGAAGAGTGGTGGAAATGTAGGAATGTGCATGGCAATGAAGGGGTCGTGCCTGCATCATACCTCGAGGTAGGCGTTAATACGCAGTTATATGATGATTTTGTCTGACGATTGCACAGTCCTTAAGTTCTTCGATTCCCACCAAGCTTGAAGGGGACGGTGGCCAGGCACGAAACTCGAGAGAACGTGAGGAGGCAGAGAAGAGGGAACGTGAAACTCGAGAGCTTGCTGACAGGGAACGGAAGAAGGCTGAACAAGAGCGCGCTAAGGCTACAGCGGAGGCACAAAAGAAACGTCAAGAAAAGGAACAAGCTGTTGCCGCCACGGAGGCCTTGAGGAAGCAACGGCAAGAAGCCACCAAACGCGCACAGAAAAACGCCGAGAGTGAGCAGAGTACATCCGCGTACGATAGTTTATTCTCGTCTCAAGTCACTTCTGATTGTGGTCTCCAGTCGCTCGCGGTCTTCGGCGAGCCATCCATCAAGAGACTCTTCATCTACACGCACGTCCAGTGAACACAAGAGTACGTTTTCGACTCGGAATATTCGATTTACCTGACTCACCTAACCAGATGCACCTCCTTCAGAGTCGACAAGAATTTGGCATGACCGGAGCGGACAGTTCCGCGTTGAAGCCGCACTTCTTGGATATAATAACGGAAAGCTCAGATTACACAAGGCCAACGGTGTTGTCATCGAGGTTCCGTCTGAAAAGATGTCCCAAGATGACATGCGATATGTCCAGCGTTTGATGAAGAGGAAGTCATCCAGTTCATCTGGTGCAAGTCCGCGAGCTTCCAACGACGACGACGACCAACCCCTAGCGCTTAAGCGCCCAATCGATTCTCAGAAGCGCGAATCTGTCCCTCCACAGAAAAAAGGCCCACAGACTGACTGGTTCGAGTTCTTCTTGTCCGCTGGCTGTGACGTTGACGACTGTACACGCTATGCGCGCTTGTTTGAGAGAGATAAAATCGACGAGAGCCTGCTCCCAGACATCACAGAATCTACCATGCGTTCGCTTGGCCTCCGGGAGGGTGATATCATTCGCGTAAATAAGGTCATCCAACAGAAGTATGCCAAGCCCAAAGCTCTGCCATCGGATCAACTGGGTAGTGATGAAGACCTTGCGATACGACTACAAGAAGAGGAAAACGCGAAGAAGTCTGTTAGCCCGGCCCCAAACCTCTTCGCAGGACCAGGTGGTGTCTTGAAAAATAACACGCAACGTCGCGGTAGACCTCAGCCCAGCAAGAGTTTACCACCACCTACCGTTGATTTGGGCGCCATTGGGACTGCATCTGAGCAAATCAAACGTTCTGGTTCTCCGCTTGTTCGTACAAGTAGCCCAGCTACAACATCCCCCGTGCAGCCCCCACAGCGGTCCAGTTCTGCCATGGCGACAGTCTCTGGGTTTGGCGATGACGCGTGGACGAACAGACCAGGTTCGAAGCCTCCTGTTTCTAACCCCACTCCGCTGTCTAGTGTGCTTCCGCCAAGGGCGCCCTCGGTACCCCCAGCACCTCAAGCAACCGCAACACCTCCCCCCGCCTCCCCAGCACCGCCCCAACATGGTATGGCTACTGGCGCAAGTTCGCTTGCGAAGACTACGGAAGCTGAAGTATTCGATCAACTAGCGCGTCTCAGCCAACTCAAGACAAGTCGGGTCGTACCTCCTCCAACCCCTCCCTCAACATCCGTACTTCCTGCAACCTCCCCGCCAGTTGTTTCGCCGCCACCAAGCTACAACAATGGGCTTGGTATGGGGTCATCTCCTGTCCCGATCGGACAGCATCTTCAGAATCAACATTCTAGAGTGCTTGCCCTCCCCCAACAGAATACCCCACGAGGTCCATATGCGCCAGTGCCCGCTAATCAAGGGCTATTACAGCCTTTGATCCCTACTCAAACTGGGTTCAGCAACTTTATTCCAACACGTCCTTCTGTATCACCTTTCCAACCCCAGCCTGCACAATCTCCTTTCCTGCAGCCCCAAGTTACCGGGTTCCCCGGTAACATCCAGACAATTATTTCGCCACCCACTGGATTCCCTTCTGGTCCCATTTTGACTCAACCTACCGGCGTTAGTGGTGGGCCGTTTGGTGGCTTTACACCGACATCTACTTTTTCTACCACTGCGGCAGCACCAGTACAGACTAGTGCGTATAGTTGGTATATTCCATTTATTTATTAACAGTATTGCAGATCCAACCGGTTTTTCGCCATTTGGACAATCACCATTTAACAACGTCGTATCCACTCCATCCCCAACACCATCGAACAACGGTTCAAGTTCAAACACAGTTCCTGCGAATATCTTTGCGCAAATGAAATCTGGAACATTCGCATCGGGCAACGAACATACTGTACCCCAGCAGGCGGGTGAGTGTGGCTACATCGTACCTTCTGGTCTGTCCCATAATTCCTAATAGATAAATATGACGCTCTTCGAGTCAATCGTGAGTAATGCTGTCAACGTTTTCGATAAGACTTATTGACTTTTAGTTCAAGCTCAACCAACAGGGTGGGCTCCACCGCCCCCCGGCTGGGGAATGCAACCGAATGCTGGCTTTCAGAGTGGATATACAGGATTTTAGTACCTGTGTTTCTCCGTTTCATTGTCTCACGACGACCTATCTAACGTGACTGGTAATTGGATGGAATATGAAAGAGAAAGCGGAAGTTGAAAACAGCAGTGATCTTATGATGATTCCATGATTCCATGAGTGTACCCAACTCGCTCGAAATACCCCTTCAACCCGAGCCTGATTTCTGGGGCGATGTCGCGTGCGAGTAGACCTGTGCTCAAAGGGTAGATGACCGGCAAGTATTTAACGAACTAGCCACTCGATCAACAACATGTAGACCGGAAATGGATGCACGACTTACTGTTTTATCGTCGAAACGACAAAAGCCATCGAGAATTTCAGTCACAACAGGTGTCCAGGCAGCAATGTTCTTGGCTTGCGTATCGGCTCGCAATTTGGTATAATCCGACAAGACGTTCAAACCAAGCCTGAATCATTCCGTTACTCTCAAATGAATCAACAAAACGACAGGACTTACGGCAGGAACCTTTCAGCTATTTGGAGCCTCGTTGACTGATGCTCGACTCGCTCATCAAAGTACATTCTAAGTAGCACATGCACCAAGGTTGATGCACTACTGGATTCTTGTTTCAGGAGATTAGGCAGATGCTTCATAAAGCCTTGGCGGATCTTAGCTTGGTTGGTTATCATGTCAAATCAAAGACAGACTCACCGACTTTCCACAACCCGGTACGAAGCTCCTTGTCGTCGTTGAACATGCGTGCGAACTGATAGCTATGATCCAGTACACCCATCAGCCTGAGTAGTTGATCCGGAGGCATTGTATGATAAACGGCGTCATTGTGAAGCAAGTCATTGGTCATCTCAATCAGAAGCAGCTGGAGAACACATTTGACGATGATTTGCTTGAAGACCCGACGACGGCTGCTAAGTGACGGCTTCACCTCACTTGGCGAGCGTTCACTAGTGGGAGAAAGAGGGGCAGGCAAGATCGCTTGCCCAGTAGAGTCGGCTTCTCTGGACTGTCAGCGTACATCAAAGCAAGGCAGGGAGGCGCTTACCAGAAGTATCTAATTCAACTGTATTACCGTCAATCTCCACTCGTAGAGTCTCATCAAACAGCTGATGAGGTGTAGTCGTCCGGAAAAGTTTGACGAAGGTAGAAGCTACATACTCCCATCGCGTGGTACTTAGCTTTCTTGCGTTATTCTCCAGAAATTGTTGCAGGCACGACGTTCCAATGCGCGCAAGTGTATCATTTTCTGTTACTACCGTCAAAATAGGGATCCACGGAGAAGTCGTGGACCAACCTTGACAGATGCAAACGCACAACAAATCCAATAATCCATCAAGAAAACGCTCCAGAATGTCGTAGTAGAATGTATAGAGATCGACAAGATCACGGAGTGCCTGGATCATGGTTGTCGATAGCCAGACACTCATATCCTCTTGTGTGCTGAACCGCGATAGATCTTGGCTTGACTTGAGAACAGCGAATATAGGGAAGAGGAGCTCTCGGCAGACGGTGTCCCAGAATTCAATAGGGAAGGAGTTGCCATGAGTCTTCAACGTCGTAAACAATGAATCCAGAGCCCTAGAGAGTGAGAATTCAATACAACATGGATTAGAAGCTCTAAGCTGAAAGTCTCACAATCGCCGAACTTCCAGATCTTCACCATTCATTATGATATCATAGAAGCCAAACAATACCGGGAACCAAAACCGTATCATCCCGTCTTCGCTAGGTGACTGACCTTCGGGACCGAGAGCGCACTCCGGAGAGTTCATCATGACTGGGATGACACCACGAAGCATCGCGATAGCAAGCAGGCTAAGTTTCTGATACTTGCTCACTTTACAAAATTCCGTGATGCAGACGGTTAAGTCTGCAAAGGAACCGTGGCGGACGATTGCAGCAAAATGATCTTTGTTCAGCCGACTCACTACCTCAAACGCGGAGTTGGCAATTCGTTCTTGGAAGAAATCAATTCCGGAGAAATACGCATAGTCCAAGAAACTTATACCTGTGAGCACTTTGGAAGCGGCAGAAAAAACACCAAACATAGTTCGCCACCCCGATCGCATGTTCTCAACTCGTGCTTGTATCATTTGCTGAAGGCACTGCAGGACCTGCCAACAAATGCGATGGGACTAGCGCCACCCGCGAACGACGGAGAAGCCTTACCATATCTCGGATATCTGGATTGGCATTATGAATCATAGTGTGTTCAAAAGGCTTAAGGAAGTCTTTTTGAAACTTGAAATGTGGCAATTCCTCTTTCTCGAGGAAACGCATGGATAGTTGTCGTAGAGAGTCTAACGCAAAAAATCCGACGTGAGGATTGCTGTGACAGCAAACCTGCGAATCAATGAGTGGTAATCAGCAACAGTTGAAACTAGACATACTTGGTTAAAATGTTCGCCTAGAATGTCCCAAAGATTGGACCACTCTAGTCGAATGCGATTCATGTTGTAGTAGGATATTTCGACCAGCTTTTGCAAGCTGAAGAGACGCGGATGCTGTGAGAGGCCCGAAGATTGGATTTCCTCCCAAGAAACGTCGCAGAGCGCACGAACAAAGTCAACAATTGCAGTCTGTGAAAACTTTAATACTTCAAGGATTCAGGGGCTGGGGACATACTCCAGAAAGATGATGGCTCAGAGAGAAGACCATATCAGCCGCCACAGTAATATGCGTCGATCGGCTTTCGTTCGCAAGGTCTTCGTTTGGCAGTTTCTTGGGGCGGCTGGGAATAATATTCAGCATTCATGCGCCTTTCCATCAAGAATATCTAACCCTTTCTTTCCGGAATCGGGAACTTCGAGACCACTACTTATCAGTTGCATGTGTTCCAGTTGACTAACACATGACAAAACCTCGCGCCAGGATCCTTTTAGGTTATTGCCCTCGCTCACCGCGACATCTAAAAGGGCTTTGATCGCCTCCATGTTCTTCGTCTTCATCTCTCCCAGGTTATTGAGGAAAGTGAATTTTGCGAGGGTTGTTACGAAGGCGTTGCGCTCTAGCTCCAAGTCAAAGAAACAGACAATGCGGATCGCATTCTTGAATCCGTCCAGACACAAATCAACGACCTCCAAGTCATCGGTATTTTGGAGAGGCCCTGATAGCCCCGCGAGGAAGGGTATCCAGGCAACCTCGAACATTGGTCGCACATGGACAAAGTGGGAGGCACTAAAAAACTGTTCTGCCCCTCGGGAACGACGCTGAGAGCGCATCAGGGTTCTGAAGAGAGCCTAGGAATAAAGTGTAAACAAATGGTCAAGATGTGGTCGATGAACCGACGAACCTCCGTTTTGTTAGCTATGCTACTGGATTGAAGCATATATGCTTCCTTTTGTAGATCCCTGCCAACGCTGGCGAGGACGTTGGTAAGACCAGGTCCTGTGGGTGAAAGGTTGACAGTGGCATCTATCTCGTCCTTCATTCGGATCTCATTGTGTTGAATCTCATCAAAGATGTTGGACAGGAATTCCTCCGGGAGATCCTCGCCATCATTGATTCCTCGATTATTTCGGGTGAAGTCTGACTTGGTCATACGATTCTTGATATGGGGGTTGTGAGCGTCGGTGTTGAGCATAATGGTAGAGTACGAGAGCACATAAACGGTATCTATTCTCAGGCATTGGGTATCAGATCCAGTCAATAGGAATCCTGGACACACCAACCTGCGTTCTTAAAGGGTGTTTGCGAGTTCCCCGCAATGTACCTTTCAGCAAATTTGAGCATGAAACGATCTATCTTTTGAGCTTCTCCAGGAAGGCGAAAAGCTTGCAAAAAAAGTCGTAAGGCATCAATAAACTTCAAATTCCGGAAGTCAAGAAGATCAACGAATGCATGCATAATAGCTACGTTGACATCATCACTGTAACATAATAATCAGAGAAGCGCGAGATAAATGTGCATCTGGGACGTACCCTTCGCCCAAGTACTCTCCTATCATGGCTTTACTCAAACCATCAGTAGTCAGAAGGAAACGTGCAATATCTTGCGGCGATGAAGTGGGAATGAAGCCGGTTTCCTGAAAGAATTGGATACCCTGTGCAGCTCGAGATTAACAATTCTTATCTCAAGTACAATAACTTACACGCTTGGGCTTGAAATTGAATTTCTTGACACCTTCGAGCAAGGTTGTCTTCTTCTGTTTTGCATTCTCAAACCTCGTTGGGTCATCCACAACGTCGGGCGTCGATTGTCGGAGAACCTCGACACTGCCAGTTGCGGTTGCTAACCTGTCGAGGGACGAGTCCGGAGTCATAGAATCATGACCTGTCTCCTCTCCAGTTTGACTGCGAGCTCCAGAATCGCCACTGTGGTCTGCCGGCGTTTTGCCCGAAGTTGTGCCCCAGATTACTAACGACCTGAGCACAGAGACGAGACATTCTATCCCCTGTCTCCGCAGTTGACCTTCTGAAAGACCGATGGTGGACGTATCTATTGTGCCCGAGACGGATATCACTCCAGAAGAGTATGATGACGAGCCGTGTACCCTAGTCTGCGGATTGACTGCCGGGCTAGCGGGTTCAGCGTTCTTGGACTGCGAAGTGTTATACGGCAAAGTCGCAACTTTGGAAATGATGTTCATCAGACTGGGCGGGTTATGTTCAGTCGGAAATAGGTGCAACACAACTTTGACTTACTGCTCGTAAATATTATCCGCAGCCTCGCTGTCGCAGTCATAGTTGAGGTACAACTCCACCAATGCTTGTGGGTCTTGACAAAGTTTAAGAAGCATTGCAAGAATAACAGCCTTCTGCTTGAGAGTCGATGTCCGCATTTCTAGGATGGGGATAAAAATTTCATGCAAAAGAACTTCGATCTCTTTCTGTTATCACGCAAAGTGTCAACTGAATGAAATGGCGAACCATTGGAATGCATACCTTGAGCTTGGTCCGCATACCAGAGATCACACGCCAGAAAATCTCCACGCTCGCATCAAATACCTGCGGAACCGGGCTTACAGCATTTCTACTCAAGGTCAAGCAAAGATATTGATTGATCGCTTGTGTGAATGTCGTTACTTCGTGCGAGGAACTCGAATGGATGACTGCCGAAGGATCAACGAGGAGACTCATGTGAGAGTTCAAAACCGTTAATACTAGGTGAAGGGAGAGAAGCTTCGACCGCATTGCATGTGATTTTAAGTCGCGCTCGCTGAAAACTGGCTTGAGATTGATGAGAGATCGAATCTGATACATACGAACCTCTCAGTATTCAAAGGCTTCATTGTCAATTTGCACAAAGCTCGGAAGACTAAAAATGCGTCCTTGATAAACATGTCCTGAGCGGAGAGCTCTGCGTGCGCATGTATGCTCTCTGTTCGGGTATCCAAGGAGAGACGCACTGGACTAACGCCACGTATTCGAGTATGACAGGTTAGCGATTCTGGAAAGGTTTCCGTGGATGTTGCTCACCCTTCTTCGCTATGACCCTGACCATCCAACGGCGGATGCGATGTCACTGGCCTCGCTGGCAGGTGGGCAGCGCCCTCTTCGGGGGAAATAGAATATTTGTCCTCATGTACGTTTTCGGTCTCGACGGTCCTTGTATGCGTTGAGTCGGACGTGTGTTGCCCCGGAGCTGATGACAGGTGGCTAGTTTCAGTCTTCGAGGCTGTGTGATGATGGGCCGGCGATGCCAGTGTCTCGGAGCTGACGGAAGACCTGAGGATCACCCCTTCATCCAACTCCACGGATTTTCCAGATCCACACCGAGTAAAGACATGGTGCACCATTTGTGTCAGCCCACCCTGAGCGACCATCTGATTCACTGGGTCCGTGCTCAGAAGGAATACATTGTACACTGTCCGCACAGCCTTCAGCAGAGAGGATTGATGGACATGGATTGTGGGAGACAAGACCAGGGCAAGAAGAGCTTTGACGACCTGTAGGGAAACTGTTTCTGGCGTGGTTTCGATATGACACGCGGTTATGGTATGGACCACCAGGTCAACAAGCGATGGCTGGCGGATGTTTGACTGCAAACCAGACATAGATCGTCGACCTTGCAATGTAGGGGAAGGGGGAGGGGAGGGAAGTAAGGGAGCAGAGCTCTCCTCGGCGAAGAAGGAATACGAGATCAACTTGGAGATACAGTCCAAACTAGCAATCATGAGCTTTTCGCTTCTAGTCTCGCAGGCAACTCGAAGAGGCTCGAAAATTTCCCGCGGCCTGTCACCTCCTTTTCCTGCTCTGACCATTTCCAGGGCATTCTGTGCGCTGTCACGGAGTGGAAGGGAGCGCTTCGCCTCCTTCGAGGATAATATCGTCTCCAATGCAGACGATATAAGAACAACAGAGACAGTGTGTCCCGTGGACATTGTCAACGAGCGCTTATGGCCTGCATGAGAATGGGCAGCACTAGGGGGTGTCTGCGGCAATGGCTCGTTGTGGCCATTGGACTCCCCGACCTGGGTAGGGATGACGGGTATAGAAGACCGAGTTGTATGGAGTGATCCTTCAGCGGGGACTGGAGACTTGGACTTGGGAGGGAATGGAGATGAGGTGTCGGCAGTAGGACCTGCAGTTGGCACGGCTATGGGATCAACTTCGTTCGTGACAGCTTGCGAGTCTGTCAAACTGGTTTGTGGGTCACTAGCCAGCTCCAAAACGCCTTGCGTGTCGTCCTCATTACCAATATTCTCCGATAAAAGAGTTTGGAAAGGAGTGGGCTGGGACTGTAGATCAAGGGGGATTTGAACACTCGGCGCGACTGGTATAGGTTCGTCCTTTTGCACACCCGAAGTTTCAACAGGGTGCGCGTCGACAGTGGGTCTTTCCTGATCCATTGGGTTCCTAGAATGACCCGGTCAGTGTTGTGGCGAGTGGTACAGTTCGCCAATGGTGGGGGCAGTCACTGTACTACTTACTAGGTGTCAACAGTAAGCATTTACCGCAGTCACCGACAACGGAACTTGCCGCGACAGCATCCAATCTCAGGCATAGTACTGCTGGCTCACTGGCAGCCTACATGGACTCCCAAATTCCGGCAGGGGCTGCAGCCGCAGTACTCAAACGATCAGAAGTCCTTCCAGAAACTGCCGTCTCAGTGCAAGGGCCAGATTTTGACAAGTCGCTGTCGGTCCAGGACCTTCTCAGCAGTTACGAGAGGATCGGATTTCAAGCTACCAGCCTAGGAAAAGCTATTGAAATCGTCAATCGCATGGTACGTGTGCACTTGTCTGCATATCAGTCGACCTCATTTTACCCGTCTCAGCGAAGGTGGCGTCTCTCAGACGAGTCTGTCTTGCCGGATGAATCGGATGAATATGCAGATCCCCAAGTAAGAGCCCAAACGCGCTGCAACATCTTCCTTGGCTACACTTCAAACCTCATTTCCTCCGGTCTACGTGAGATCATACTCTACCTTGTGAAGCATAAACACGTCTCAGCTATCGTGACGACCGCGGGTGGGATCGAAGAGGATTTCATCAAATGTCTCGGCAAAACATACCTCGCTGATTTCAATATGGATGGCGCAGATCTTCGAAAAAGAGGGCTAAACCGCGTTGGGAACCTTGTCATACCAAACGACAACTACTGCAAATTCGAGGACTGGTTCATCCCCATGCTTGATATCATGCTGGAGGAACAGAAAGCATCCGGTCAAGTATGGACACCAAGCACTTTCATTCACCGTTTAGGAAAGGAGATTAACAACGAAGAATCTGTGTATTACTGGGCGTATAAAGTGAATACGATGCATCTAGACGAGCTCGCCTGGCCCTCTCCGAACGAGGCTGATCCGCATTACTCCAGAACAACATACCGGTTTTCTGCCCAGCTCTTACCGACGGTTCAATAGGGGATATGATTTACTTTCATTCTTTCCGATCTCCGGGATTGATTGTCGATATCGTGGGTGATATTCGTGCTCTGAACGAGCTATCCCGTAAGTCCAAAAAAGCGGGAATGATCATCCTCGGTGGCGGAGTCTGTAAACATCAGATCGCAAACGCCATGTTAATCGTAAGAAGTCTCGCCTTTAATTGGATGATAATCGTTGACTCCTTCTCAGAGGAACGGAGCCGACTACTCAGTCTTTATCGTTAGAACTTGCCTTCGTCGTTCCTGACGCTTGCTGATTACTCATTGTAGAATACGGGACAAGAATTTGACGGATCTGATTCTGGTGCTCGACCGGACGAAGCAGTTTCATGGGGAAAAATTCGCGCAAATGCGGAATCGGTTAAAGTACCACCCCCTCATGTTACCCTTACCTCAACACTGACATATCCATTCCTCAAGGTCTTTGCTGACGCGACATTGGTTTTCCCGCTTCTAGTAGCCGCTACTTTTGCCCAGAGCTAGCAATCCTGAAGACGGCTCAGTGTGACGAGTAATCCGCGCCGCGCCTGCAGGATTCGTGTCAACCACGGTATTTATACAAGAGAATCATGATAAATAATGTGTACAGCAGGCCTACAAAACAGCACCGGAGATACGACAAGGATAGCTACAGTGCACGAAAAAGATGAAAAGAGCCTCTGCTCTACCCGCTCACAGAGTGTTCAGCTCCATGATTGAGAATGTGTCAGAAGTCGAAAAGGCAAATTAACGAAAGGCTCACCTCTTTGCATTTCTCCGGACCATATCACTAAATCATCCCGTAACAGCTGCAGAATCATCATCGAATCTCGCATGACCTGAACCGATGAGGATTCATTCAAGCAAGCGACTGCTTCGTCAAATGCATGCTTCCCCAGGTGACACGCACGCTCTGGGCTTTTGCGGACGTCGTGATAATACACTGCAAAGTTCAAGGCTAAACCCAATCTCGTGGGGTGTGTAGGCTCTAACTTGGCCAAAGCATGCTTATACGCATACTTGTAAGCAGCGAGAGAGAGGTCTGAGTAGTGGCTCCTGTCACTTTGCTGTGCGAACTCGGCCAAATAACGAAAGTAATCGCCCTTCCTGTACGAATAGACAGTGTGAGGGCAGACTCGAAGCTGAGCATTCCACCATTTCTCACATTTTGTAATAAAATACTGTCTCCTCGCCGGGTTCGGCTGTTGACAGCAGATGGTCATCGAGCAGCTTCACGATGTCTTTGCAGACTTCGGCGAGTTCATGCTCGACACGACCACGTTGTTGGTTGATCAGCTGCACCTGGTGTTTGGACTGTCGTCCTGCTATCCGGCTTGACTCTAGTTTCTCGAGAGAATCGATGATCCTCCAACTACTGCGGAGGGCATTCGTGATGTTCTTGTAGGCGACAGAGAGGAGGTTGCGTTCTTCGATAGTCAAGGCTCCATAGGTTTGAATCAGACCTTTCATTTGCGCTACTAAGTCTGAACTCAAACAGCATCAGCGACCCACAATTGTCCGTCTTACAAAGATGAGTAAACCAACAGCACCTTCGTAGCGTTCCGCCTCTTCAGCAACCTTGGCCAGGAGAAGATACTCCTCTCGCGAGGGAATTCTCACCTACTCGGATGTCCCTCAATAAATTCCATTGAGAACGCTGGATCATTCCACTCACCGGGGACATGATGTTGACAAAAGAGTGGAAATACAATCCAGGAGAACGTCAACCGAGCTCTTTTCTAACGTCTAACGGGGTTATGGGCAACAAGTTTCGTGGCGCGAGGACAGGACACCTGCCGCCCGTCGTTCACAAGGCACGGAGATGACGTGCGGAAAAGAGGAGTGGTCAGTGGCGACAACTTCACTGCGATCATGAGAGTTAATGCTCCAACCCTGGGCAGAGGGGAAGGTGAAGTGGATTTCAAGAAACATGGTGGGTTGAGGGTTGCGCGATGCGGACGATTTAGCCTCGTGCTGTTCGTAAACAATGCGGATCCAACCAATAAGCACGTTATCTATGAACATTACATGCGCGCTAGTGATTTAGGTTTAGGTATCAAATGCTCTACGAGTTGCAACTTCCATGAGTAGGAAGCTCTGACACGAGGGAAGGCTCGAGAGACTGACCTAGGTCTATGTCTACGGTATACATTCTCCATTGGCAAGGTTAATTTTGCAATCCTCGTGGTCACTCAGAGGTCCCGAGAGCGTAACTGGAACCGGTGCACCTGCCGTAAACCAAAACACGGGATACCTGCGTTGTATATTGTTGACCAAGAGTGCCGCAATGAGAGCGAGAGTAGACGAAAGAAGGACGACGGGCAGCAAATACCAAGATAAATCGATGACTTGCTGGTCGATGGCCGCCAAGAGGGCCGTTGCCCCAGCTGGAGGATGAACCGTTTTGGTGACTTGCATGGCTACGATGGCGAGAGAAACGGAGAGGGATGCAGCCAGCCACTGCAACTCGATGTAGTGCTCGGGAGGCAGAAGTTGAAATAGCTTTGATATACAGATACCAGACAACGCGCCAATGAATTGACCGCCAACAAGTGGTCTGGGTTGTGCCAGAGGACTCTCGATAGAGCCGTAGATCAACACAGCCGACGCGCCCTGCGACAATGTTCACGGCGTTAGTGAAGAATACAAAAGCCTGCAGCAAAATCCAACTCTTACATAACTGGCAATTATCGGTGGAACTGCACGTTGTGTGAAATAATGCGTGCGGAAGGCAGCCTGGATCATGGACACTCCGCAAAACGCAGCGATGAAGGACCAGAGAGCGACACCATAAGATGGTAGAGGCTTCGGAGGGGAAGAACGATAGCCCAGCCAACGGCTACTAGTTGAAGGAGCAATTTGTGCCAGCTTGTGGAGTGAAGTTAGTGAAGGCTCCATATTAGATTTCGTCAACATAACCTCACTCTGGTTGGTGTATTTATCCAAGTAGACCGACTCGGAGATCCGCCCGAAGGGTCGCTTGCAGCTTTGTAACGACAATGAGTCTGACCAAGGCGATTAGGTGAGGAACTCGTCAAACGTAAGTAACCGGGAGGCGGTCACCTGCCAGTGTGGCAATGCTACTATACATGTGGTCACCGTGCAATGACCGACAACGCGACGGCGTCTTGCATTGCACTATCACACCATCAATAGTGCGAAGATGAACGGAGCATAGTCAATCTTTGGACCCGGATGTGCTGTACTATTTTCACTCCTGGTCGTTCCAATGATTCCGAAAAAACACTGTGAAAAAGACTGCAATTTCACGGGACAAGAAAGAGAATGAATAACTTGGGGTATTATGGGTGTATGGATAGTGAATCGTCGCGCGTACCCATGGAGCAATGCCTAACCCGTCATTAACAGGAAGTGTCTGTCGGTGTGAAAGCGTCAGGTTCGTAGAATCGATTGCTACTCCTTGAGGGTGGGGAAAGGTACACATTGACAAGCAGCTTAGCAAGAACTGATCCTCACAAGATGTAACTCGTTAGGAAATTTTGCGATGACTGCGGACAACATATGGGCCATCGATGAACGTTTCCACGTAATTGGCTGGCTTTTTTTATACAACCCCTGGCAGAATTCCTGGACCCGAAGGGGACAGGTTTACAAAGTAAGAACGCGTGGGAACTGGGCCCAAATTCGACGCCCGTGAGAAGTCTTGGCTTGACATATCGAGAATGTAATGAGAGGCTTCGCGCTCTTGATAACACACCACATCTACAACCACACTACTATGCATCTCATCCATGTCGAGCCCGGTCGTAAATGGAACGGACGTTCAGGTCGTTTTGTGCGTTTCACAGGACGTGGTGATTGATGTGGACGTTGCAATGGGCCTCATCAGTTTACACAGACTTGGTGATGCGTTCAACTTCGTGGGCGTTCATTGCGAACCCCTGCCGACAGTGCGTTTGTGGCCGCCAGGTCCTTGCGTACTTGTTCGCTTTATTTCCCTGACGGATTTGGTTCGGTCGTTTCCATACCTCACTGTCGTTGTGTTGACCGGTGTCGCATCGATTCATCAGGTTGCTTTCAGTCGCCGCTGGACGAAAAATCAGCTTGTGGAGGAACTGTGTTGTCATCAGCGTTCTGTTTCTTGCCAGAGTGAACTTGTGTCCGTTTTCGAGCAGCATCGGAACAGTAGAAAGCTCAGTCGGCGTAGGCATGGGGCGACTAATGAAACCCGAGTAGTTCATGGTTTACTGCAGTCCACTGTCCGAAGCGTTGACCATGTCGTTGTGCAATGGAATACGTTACGTGTCGTTCCATCTTCTTCAAACACAATATCGTATCGCACTGGAAAACGATGGGGAACCCATTCTTCTCGTGAAAAACATGTATGTTCGCCGATGCAACTTATGCAACTTACTCGATCGACATCCTTGCACGTGCGGCGTGCAACTTTCATCCCATTGTATTTACAGTTAACCATTGGCCAGACGAGCCAACCCACCTGCTATTCATCCCGTTACCGTTAATGGTACATGACCACCCGCCCGGCACTTTTGTAATCTCTAACAATGCCAATGCTGTCCCACCACTGCCGGAGCTATTGAGTAAGTGAGCGACGTACACCGCACACCATTATCTAACAGCCCTCGTGTCAAGCTATCATCAACAACCGCGAGACTCAACGCATTTACTTCGCCAATGCGGCATCACTGGAACGACTCTCCTCCACTGATATTATTATTTTTGTACTTTAACCGACAACTGAATGTGACAATGATATGGACCAAATTATTGTATTGTACAGTACAGAACGAAACAAGGACGCCGAGACCTAGTACATCGGGTCCAGGGGTGCCCGGAGGGCCGTGCTATTACATAACGCCAAACTATTATCGCCGATCTGGTTGATGGGCCAAAAATATCAGTGTTTCATACGTTGGAACCCGTTCCAAACGGAACCAGGTCTGCTACATAGATCTGCCTAGCGGAGTATAGAAAGAGAGTAACATAGGTATTTCATATTATTGAGCAAGTTTGAGCATAACCAAGCGAATTTGACGATCCAAATGCATGTCTCATACGAACACAATGATTGCTTGTAATCCGCACGGGAGAATACCTGTGCCCAAGGATCATTACGCACAATCTCCTCCTTCCATACGTTGAGCCGTGCTTAGGCCGCTCGTTACGACACTTGTTGCGAGGATGTGGAACGGCATCCACGAAAGAACATGTTCTGTAAGACGCGTTGTGAGAGGGACATAACGGGCGTAAGTGGCAGATACAAGCCTGACGGGAGGTCGCTCGGCACCCTCACAAGAAGCGCGATGGACGCGAGCGCGCTAAGGTCGGCTCCCCGCTGGAAGGCAGGACCTATATGTAGCAGAATCGTCTCCAGGTTAGTGCCAGCGTGGTAAGGCATACGGCATAAATCACCTGCGTGACGACGATCCTCGGGGGGGATTGTGGGCCCCGGGGACAGAAGGTTTCTACGAGATTTGCTTTATATGGGCACCGAAATATTGTACCAGATCAGAAAGTGGTGGGGCAGCATGATGAGGCACTCATGAATGACTGCTATCGATCAGGCGGAGTAGAAATCCCGAGATGTTGGGCGGATGCAACGGAAATGGGACATCATGACTTTAGTGCTGGAATGAAGCTCCAGACAGTGAACAATGCACTCTAGCCTGGTCCACGTCACTTGGAGCAAGGCTGAAAACGCGGCAACATCCCACAGAACCAGTGCGGGTCATTTCATGATCACTGACAGACACAATATTGCGCCACAGGGACCCTGATTTAGGGCAGGTGAAATTGGGAACTCAATCACCATTGGCGGGTTGAAGCCATCCATCGACATCTTCATCCTCGTCAAACGGAGGTGGGAAGTGGTTAAGTGGTCAGTTGGAAGTGGGAAGAAGTGGTCCGTCGTGGGCGCCGTCCCTCCTCTCCATCGTCGCGGGGATGTTAATGTGCGTCTAGACGTCAGGCCTGGTCAGGATCTCTAGATATGGCGTACCAGTTTTCGCGGAAGGGATGTTTCAAATGTGGAAATTGTGAGTGCATACACTCTTGCAAGGTGTTTCTCATTTTAAGACTGAATGACACACAGTGGGCCATATTGCTGAGAACTGCTCCTCGGAGCAACGCCTCTGTTACAACTGCCGTCAACCAGGACACGAGTCCTCGGCTTGTCCTTCACCCCGAACAGTCGCAACCAAGCAATGCTATTCCTGCGGCGGTGTAGGACACATCCAAGCTGAATGTCCCAATTTGAGAGTCCAGGGCGGAAATCAGAAATGCTACGTGAGTGAGCCCTGAAATTTCCCAACGTAATACCCGTCGACTGATCTCGCCAGAACTGTGGGCGTTTTGGTCACATCGCCCGGCTTTGCTCTGGCGGAGCAACGGGGGTTGCGGGCGCTGGATTTGCATCTCGCATGCCGCCCCCAGGACGTGCTTTGAATACATCAACTTTGCCTCCAGTAAAGTGTTATCGCTGCGGAGGTCCAAATCATATGGCTAGGTAGACATCACCCGGTATCATGCTTATTAGGACTTGACTCCATGACTTCAAGGGACTGTCTCGCTGCACCGGGTACAACTTTTGTGGACGGGGCACCTCCTTTAGGGCTGAACAAGAATAAGACATGCTACAAATGTGGACATGAAGGACATGTAAGATCTCCGCGTATAGTCTGGGCTGGCATTTAATAATTAAGCTATTTCAGATTGCGAGAGATTGTACCGATAATGCAGAGTTTGCTGGATAAGTATCTATCCAAATCTCTCATTTGTGGTGCGAAGAGATATCCTTTTGTTGGTCCTTAAAAATGTGAAGTACATTCAAGCGAACTTCATTTCACCTATACAGACGTATTTTTGCTCTACGCAATAGTGTTCGACGTCAGCGCACCAGCTGCAACTGTTATAGTTACCTTTTTGACAGGCTTCTTTACCGTGATCAGGTTCCAGGATCTCGTTCAATCCAGACGGAGGTGACCACCGGGAAATCTTATTCCCGATTTTCTATCCTCTAACCTTCTACATAACATCATGTGCAATCGTGCTAATTACCTTAGTTTACTTGGCAATTATCTCCTCATTTGAAAACTACTGCATCCACAGTTTTTATCCGTTAACAGTGACTTGCACATAGCCAAGACACGAACTTCTGCGACGACATTCCATGGTTGTGATCTTGCTTGGGAACCTATGGGATTCCGGAAGTAGCCTTGTTCCGAACCATTACAGCCCGTTTTGTGCGACACTGCGTCGTTGAAATGTTGAGAGCCTTTCAACGCGTTACACCGACTACTTGTCATGATACACAACGGCGAAGAACCTTCTTTAACTTCACGAAATTCTCGTCCACGGACCCCTTGGCGCACAATGAGTCGGAAACCCAAAGCTATCATGAACGGAAGATCCTTCCGTACGTTACTGTGGATTAACACTCTATGAATCACCTACACTGTTTCATGCAGATACCGGCGCAATGAACTGTACAAAATCATTGCGGACGTAGAATCATATTCAAATTTCGTGCCATATTGTACTGGTTCAAGGATCCTTCAAAGCAAGGCGCGGCAGGACGGAATGACGATGATGGAAGCTGAGCTTACAGTAGGCTTCCTCGCATTCAAGGAAAGCTACGTCAGCACCGTGACATGCAAGCCTGATGACTTTGTGGAGGTATACCCTTTCTGCTTGTATCTTTCGTGTTATAAACACTGCTGACGTTTCGGTATGCCAGGCAGTAGCTTCATCGTCAAGTCCGTTGTTCAGAACTTTGACCACGGTTTGGCGCTTGCAGCCTGTATCTTCCACCTTTGTTCAGCTTTCTACGCCACTCCCACAAGATATTTCTGCAAGGAGCTTTACTTTTCGAACTCCCCTTGACCAAGGGCCAACGTTAGTCACTCTGGACCTTGCCTTTGCATTCGCGAACCCAATGCATGCCACTATCTCTACGACATTCTTCGGACAAGTTTCGAAACTTATGGTGAAAGCGTTTGAGCAGCGCTGTATTGCATTATATGGACCCCGAACCGATTGATCGACTCAGATCCAATACCGTATTCTGAACTAAATCAACCACAATGTTCGTTGGCAATGCCAGATACATAAGGACGTGATTTCTCAACTGTTTTCCCCTTTATACACAGACAAAGAGTCGATGGAATCAGTCGTTTGTCACCCTAGTGTTAGGTGAGCTCTGTCTTGAAGTCGGACTGTCCTTCGTCCGCCAGAAATGTGTAGAGTAGAGGTGCAGGGTAACTGTGCCTGCTAGACGCAGAATATACTCAAGATCTCACCTCCAAAATATGTCCTCCGTACATCGGGACTCCTCCAACCAATTGCTGCAACCAGAGTCAGCAACTTTTGTCATTGTCCTCACGGAGTTTGTGTGTGGTCGCCGGTAGGATGGGCGATCCAACTTCCAAGGCGGTCAACTTGCACCAAGGACCTGAGTATTCAAACCCTCCAGCGCGCTACCGGTGATCTTGTCGATATTTTTGAAGAACATGGACTGGGGGGTTCTCAAGTCAACAATGCGGCATTCGCCTCGTTAGCATGTGCAGGAGATCACGAATCCGGTAACCTGAGACTCGTTAGTGGTACTGTATTAAATACAATACTCGTGGAACACAAAAGGACGAATATATAGTGTTTGGGTGCACTCGTCGTGTCTTCCGAGACTGATGGAGACCACCCGATAGGGAAGGGGCTGATGACCCGCGGCGATACTACATCAAACGTGCCGCAACCGGTGCTGCGGCCCATATACAGGAATCCGGGGGTCCTGGGCTCGTAAATGTGCATGGATACGAATTTGTAGTTGCAAATCGGTTCAAACCAGACATGCGACTGGCGAGGCACGATGGGCGCGAATGACCGATAAGTTTCCAAATATAAGACTAGACTGACTAGCAGGTCAAACGTCGCCGATGTCAATGTGAAGTGGCTGAGGAGTGACAGAGGTCCGGATGCAGGCGGTGTATTTGTTTTCATCGCCCGTTTCCGAATTTTGACCGCCCAAAACCGTTGCTTCGAGGCCTTGTGTTCGTTGACAACCCTCGACGACGACTCTCTCTTACCTTCCATTTCCACCGTCGTTGGGGACTACTAAAGTTTTTTTTACTCCACAGGTCTTCTACAGTCACACTCAGCTCCCCTCCTATGTCTTCTCCATCACGAGGCGAGCCCTACGGCGACCCGTTCGCTGATCGCCCCCGCCAAACCCATTTCCAAGAACCTCCAGTGAGGACGTACGACAGCGCCACCAACTCTCCTTTCGAGAGTACTACCAATCTACCCCGCGAGTTTGGTGGTGCACCTTATGGTGACGAAGACTACGCTGAAAAACTCCCGTTGACTGGAGGTGAGAGCTACAATGCTGGTAGTTATTACCCTCCCGGGTAAGGCATTCATTTCCATGACACGTGGAGGTATTCTGTCCCACTCACATGATTCCTACAGCCCTGCTGATCCGTCCGCATACGGAGACCCCTATGCTCGCCCAAGCTCAGCGATGTCCCAGTCTACCAATGGAGTTGAAACAGCTTGGAGACGCCGCCAGACCATCAAACGCGGCGTGACGCGCAAAGTCAAGCTCACCAAGGGAAACTTTATCACTGAATACCCAGTTCCTACGCCAGTTCACAGCGCAATCGAAGCGAAATATGCAATGACCAGTACGACGGAGTTTTCGTGAGTGTATCTAGTTTCCAGTGGCCTCGTCAAGTACTAACCAACCTCACTCAGTCACATGCGATACAGTGCTGCTACGGTTGATCCAGATGATTTTTCCGAAGCCACTGGATGGTCGTTACGACCTAAGCTTTACAACCGTCAAACTGAGATTCTCATTGCTGTCACGTCTTACAACGAAGACAAGACGCTCTATGCTCGTACACTCCATGGTGTCATGCTGAACATTCGTGATATTTGCAAGACAAAGCAGTCCAAGTACTGGCGGCGAGCTGCGGAGGAAGGTCTGCCAGCTTGGCAAAGGATTGTAGTCGCTCTGATTGTCGATGGTCTGGAGCCGATGGACAAGAGTGTTCTCGATATCTTGGCCACTGTGGGTGTCTACCAAGATGGTGTCATGAAGAAGCAGGTGGATGGAAAGGATACCGTTGCCCACATTTTCGAGGTCAGCTCTTTCTCAAGTCAGACAATTATTACTTGACACATCGCACTGCAGTACACCACCCAACTCTCTGTAGATCCCACGCCTCAGTTGGTTCTTCCTCATGAGAACGACCCCAATAACTTAGTCCCAGTCCAAATCATTTTTGTCTTGAAGGCTAAGAATCAGAAAAAGATCAACTCTCATCGCTGGCTCTTCAATGCCATTGGACGCATATTGAAGGTACGAGATCTCACATGATACTTTTCTCGGATATGCACTGATTTTGTCCTTTAGCCCGAAATTTGTGTCCTCCTTGATGCAGGAACAAAACCAGGGCACAAGTCTATCTATTACCTATGGGAGGCCTTCTACAATGATGCTCATTTAGGAGGTTGTTGTGGCGAAATTCACGCTATGATTGAAGGGGGGAGGAAGCTTCTGAACCCCTTGGTTGCAGCACAAAATTTCGAGTACAAGATGTCCAACATTCTGGGTAATCCTTTGAGTCGCTTCGTCTTTGTACGCAAATCTGACACTGTCTGATAGATAAACCGCTTGAAAGTAGTTTTGGCTACGTTTCGGTCCTCCCTGGTGCATTCTCTGCATACCGGTTTCGTGCAATCCTTGGACGCCCCCTTGAGCAATATTTCCATGGTGATCACTCGCTTGCTGATCGTCTTGGCGCGAAGGGTATCTACGGCATGAACATCTTCACCAAAAATATGTTCTTAGCTGAGGATCGTATCCTGTGTTTCGAGTTGGTCGCGAAAGCTGGAGACCGCTGGACTTTGACCTACGTTAAGCCTTCGAAAGCAGAGACGGATGTACCAGAGACCGCAGTCGAATTGATTGGTCAACGTCGTCGTTGGCTGAATGGCTCGTTTGCTGCTTCGGTGGTGAGTAGCCGATTTACCAACCTATGACCTCCTATAACTAAGATGATTTTTTGGTAGTATGCCCTAGTGAACTTCTTCCAGCTCTACCGTTCAGGTCATGGGATTATCCGAATGTTTTTTTTCCACATCCAGGCTTTGGTATGCAGCATCTTTACGGCCTTCGGGTTTGGTTAACCACTCTTTTCAGTATAACGTCTTTTTGTTGATTTTCTCGTGGTTTGCTTTGGCCAACATTTGGTTGACATTCAGCATCATTATCGACCTCCTACCTTCCCAATCGATCATTATTTTCGGGACTGCCGATGTCGTACGCAGTTCGTCGCATAAGTACTTTGTGGTACTAACGGGCTGTTCAGACTCATTGGGTCAACCTGGCCTTCAAGTGGATATACTTGGCTTTCCTTGCGTTACAAGTGAGTTATCCGACGATTGGAGCGCATCCGAGATCAATATATCCTTGTCACAGTTTGTCCTTGCTCTGGGAAACAGGCCCAAAGGCGAACGAACTGCCTATGCCGTGACTCTATGGTCGGTTGTGTGTTGCAAATATTCACTTCTTCGCTCATCCTTTATAGGGTCTACGCCTTTTTAGCTGTTTACCTGCTTATATGTTCATTTTGGCTAACTATCAAGGCGTTCGCGGTAAGCACGCAGCTATCTCTGTTTCGTAAATGACTCATGTGTTTTCCCTCAGAACATCCCCACTGAGCTGCAGAATAAGACCACCTCACAAGTCATCTTGATGTTCTTCACTCCGCCGGTCGGTGCATTGATTGCCGCAATGATTTCGACATTCGGTAAGTTGCGGTTATGGAATGGACTATCAGGCTCATTAGTATCCTCAGGGATTTACTTCATCGCATCTTTCCTCTACGTAAGTTTCTCGCTTTTTGTGGTGGAACTCTGCGTGAACCAGTATTACAGCGAGACCCCTGGCATATGTTCTCCAGTTTCTTCCAATATTTGTGCATCGCAATGAGTTTCACAAACATTCTCAATGTTTACGCATTCTGTAACCTGCATGATGTGAGTTGACTGACGCATGCATGTGTATATGTCTGACTCGCTTTACAGGTCTCTTGGGGTACCAAGGGCAGCGATAAGGCTGAAGCACTTCCATCGGTCTCCTCCTCGAAGAGCAAGGACGCTGATGCCCCTGTCGTCGAGGACACACATCGGATCCAAGAGGATGTTGACGCCGCATTCAAAGAAACCGTGACGCGTGCCGTGACTAAGATCGAGGTCAAGGAGGCCATCGAGAAGCCCACAATGGACGATCAGAACAAGACTTTCCGCACCCGGCTCGTTGCATTCTGGATGCTCACGAACGCTGGACTGGCGGTTGCGATCGAAAATATCAATGGTCTTACTACCGCAGCAGATGCTGTTGTGGATGCAACCGAGCTGCAATATAAACAGAACATTTACTTCGCCGTAATTTTGTACTCCACATTCGGACTTGCCGCTGTGCGGTTTACTGGAGTAAGCTATTCCCTGTCGTGGAGTTTTGTACGTGCTGATGAAATGATCTAGTGTTTGTGGTACTGGTTCAAACGCAACTTGTTCAGATGCTGCAGGAGGAACTAGAGGATTGGACACTTCGTCCAGATATGCGCCTTTCCTTTGCATGGACTCAGATCAGCTCTCATCTACCTTCTTTGATAAACAGCGTTCGCATTTCGTTTTCTCAATCGGACATTTCGATTTTATATTACTGGTCATGATCATCATCGTCACCCTTATACACAAGTAGTATCTCTGTCTGCACCTAAAATGGAATAGATGGAAGGGTACTCAACAAGCAACAGAGGACAGACTTAATTAAAAACCTCGCTGATGTGCCATCAAGAGTACATGCCTGCAAACTGATACCGGTCGTTCTCTGCTACGCCTCCGAGTCCATGGAAGGAGTCAATCGATAGGATTGGCAACTGAGCAGGTAGACCAGTATCCCTCGCGACCATATGGGAGTCAACGAGCCAGGGACGTAGCCAGCTCTCTTCAGGCTGAGGGGAAACACCACGCTCTCGACGTTCCTCATCTGTGATTAGTGGTCGTCGACAGCTTGGGCAAGAATCATGCTGCTAGTAGAGGTAATTGAGCCCAGTTCGAAAGGGGTGATGATGACCAACCCCTTCTGCGATCCACTTCATTATGCTGAGTGTGCATTAGCGGGTTTCACGGGAAAGAGAATTAGACCACACGCAACTCTTTGCGGCAGAATATATGGCCACAAGTGTTGCGCAGCTTTGTGACTCCCAGTTCATCGACGGGATGAGCAGGGGAGTCCATCGCATGTGCAATTTCTTCTTCTGCTAGAGTAGCAAGAAAAGTGTTAAAACAAATCGGGCAAACGTCATCTATGATTGACGCGTCCATGAGTATGTGCAAATCGCAATGCTAGTGCCAACACGAGCAGTTACCTTGATGACCAGAAGCGACTAGGTCAGCTTCTGTCATCTTGGGGAGCTCGCTGAAGAGTTTCTGTCTCTGTCTAAGCGATGTGAGTGCAGTCCAGTGGAAACGCGGGGATCGCTGACTGTTGCGAAAGTCGTCTGTTAAACAATCTGAACTGCGAGACTACTTCGTCAATCTCTTGGGCAGAGACGATCGTATTAAGGTTTAGCTCGATATGCTCGTCCGCCATGTTCTAGGGAAATCGGAGAAAGGTCAAGTCAAGGTGAGCCAGACACGCGTAGCGAACGAGATAAGGATTGCGTGGGAACAAGAGTCATAGGCATACAGCAAACCGACATTCTATGAACTACAGACAGAGAGATTCAGCGAGACAGCTAACACAATTGAATACTACGACAGATATGGGAGGGCATTATCACACTCTTACAGAACATTATCCATTTATCGACCATCCATTGACCAACTCATCATTCAAACGGGTTGGCGTCTTCATGTGCAGGGACCACTGGCGCCTTGGAGTCTGATACTTCTGCATCACTCTCGCTTTGTTGTCCATCCGATGACTGGGATCCTCTCTCTTTGTTCGAGAAGAGATTACCCGTTGGCTTTGCACCCCTGGGCAGTGATTATCAGCCATATTCAATAGATCAAGTGTTACCACACACTTTGCAAAACGCTTTTGTTTGGCAGCATTGAGTTTCTGAGTGACTGGAGTCACCATGTTATCGGTTGGGGAGACAAACTTGGGGTTACTGACGATAGTCAGCGAATTAATACACGTCCACCCACTGATCCATTGACATACTTGGACTTTGCCATCTTCTTAGCCAAGAGGGCTTTCATGCCCATCCCTGGCGCTACCACTGTCCCATTCGTTGCATTCCCAAGAGGTGCCTGAGGAACAACGATATGCGCTGCTTGCGAAGGATTATGCATGGGCTGGATGGGAGCAGAAGCAGGAGAATCATTTGGGGTGGAGGTGGAAGACATCGTAGATACAGCTTTCCAAAGGAACGGCTGATGGTTTGGAGTGAGTTGATGAAAGCAGTTGAACGCTTAGTTGAACAAGTACTGTATAATATTGGCGCGTTTGAGAAAAGTCAACCTGAACGCGTGAGATACCACGTGAGTGTTGCTGCGTTGACATGTGACCGTAACATGGGGAGAAAAAATAATAACAATAATAATTCCAAAAGCCTTCGGGCACCTGGACCCTCTGAACAGCATCTCTCGGTCCACTCTCGTTCTTCGTCGGGCCTTACTGTTTTTGAACCACAGAATTACGGGTGTATATGATGATGTGTGGCAATGGAGAAATAGCCGTTCGGAGAACGAGGCAAGGGAACTTTTTGATAAAAGCCTAGATATAGTTGATGTGAGTTACGGGCGCGACGACAAGCGCTACAACACGAGAGCGACTGCCTACAAGCGCTGTGAAAAACATCGGGACACCGGGCCTGTATGATCGGTGTTTGCCGGACTCATCTTTGTTTTTAGACCAGTCCCCTCAGCAAAAAAAAATCATTAGTGTCGCCCTCGGCATGCTAGCCGAGACATCTTTGTCCTAGTCAAGTGCCAAGGCTAGTTTGTGTGGAAAGCCCACAGAAAGTTCTGCTCTCCAAGCTGTCCGTGTAGCTTATTATTCTAAAGTTTTGTGAACTACGCTTTCACCATACTCAGACCTAATCGATTACGTCTTCCTGCACTTGATCATGACGGTCATATGGTGAGGTTTTTAATACTCTATGACCATGCCTCATCGGTCCAGTTTGGCCATGTCACTGTCCGGCACCCAAAAGCCGACACACCGCTCTCCCGCCACTATGGTAGAACCAAAGCCGCATCAGTGCTCATCTGGACCTTATTATACCTCAACCCCGATGGTGATCTTGAATGGATACCGGAAGAGTCGTCGTTTCTGGTTTGGCCGCCTGTGGTTCACAACCTTATAGCCACGAGCCCGTGACATTGCAGGCGCCTTGCTGGATGAATCTGGACGAGACTGTCACACTGTGAGTCTGTCGCATATCTGTCCTTAGGAGTATTTGCATTCGCCTAACCTTGGGTAAGTTTACCGCACCAGTAGCATAGCCGATCGATGTGGCCGTCAGTACCGGGGCCACGTGTTGGTTTTCCCAGAACAGTCAGCTCTTGATCCAACTTGAGAACGTGCGGTTCCCTCTTTAGCAAGGTTTACGAGTATGTGGTGAAGTCGCCCGCGGGTTTCGCAGGAGTGCGTCATTGCAACAGGGCCTTTCCAGACCATCCGGCTTATGCGGGACTATCGGATTCTGAAAACATCGCATTCAGACCGATGACGAGCCCATGTGTAACCTGGTCTTATCTCGCGCTCCTAGTTGATTTAGCGGTATGAGTGGACTCGGAGTGGCTGTTAAGTGTGGATGGGCTTACTGCATATGCTGTCCAGCTCTCACGCATCGTGTGTCGTGTAGGGGTGAATGTATCACAAGACACTTCGAGTGACACAAACAACGTTATAGAAGCCACTGTATTACTGGTCTGAAGGGGGCGAGACCATCGACGGCGGACAAGTTCCTGAAAAATGTCGCGTGGACGGACAATCCAGACTGGCACCGTCGAGACCCCGCATACTTGAAAATGGAGCTAGTCTAGCTGTCCTTGCATATATAACATCCTTTTCCTATTCAACTTGGGAGCCATTCTTCGCCTTACATACTCGTCTCCACTAGCAACTTGCTTGTTTTCGTGAGCAGCTCTGGCATCTGCTGTCGCGTCCCCAACAGAAACGGCTCGGTAAACGAGCGTTGCCACAAGCCGCATTTTTCGGCCAGACACTCTCACTGCCATCCTTCTGTATTCTTTTTTCTTCTTGTCAGTTAATCTTTCCTCCTTTTCTTCTTCCCCTTCCGACATGGCTGCCAACACGATGAGGAAGAGAAAGATTGCTGTTCTCGGCTCCCGCTCAGTCGGTAGGTATTCTTCCACGTCCATTCGTTCCGGCCTCACACGGAACGGTCGTCAGGGAAATCTTCCCTTGTTATCCAGTTTATAGAAAATCACTTCGTAGAAGCTTACTATCCAACCATCGAGAGTACCTTTTCCAAAGGCGTCCTCTACCAGGGGGTGGAATATGATTGTGACATCATCGACACCGCTGGTCAGGTGGGTACCGTTTCTTGGATCACGCTCCTGTCATCTAAACCTTCCGTCATCAGGACGAATACTCGATTCTCAATTCCAAGCACGCCATCGGCATTCATGGCTATGTTCTAGTGTACTCAGTCACATCCAGAAGGTCCTTTGAGATGGTCAAGATCGTCTATGACAAGATTCTCGATTTCTGCGGAAAGAATGACATACCATGTGTGATAGTGGGTGCAAAGACTGATCTACAATCCAGGTGTGTTTGTTACATCCGTTGCACGGCGACATGCCTTGCTATGTCAACTGCATTATCGACGCCGTTCATCCTTATAGTCCAACTAGCAGACAGGTTCAGCCCGACGAAGGCGAAGAACTTGCCAAATCCAACAAGGCCGCGTGGGTAGAAACCAGTGCAAAGAACAATGTCAACGTCGGTACGTACACATTATTCAATGTTGTCCGCCCTTCTCGCCTGAAAACGACTTCTAGGCAAAGTGTTTGAACTCTGTCTTGCTGAGATCGAGAAACGTTCGCCACATAGTCAAACTGACCAGCCGGAAGCGAGCAGATGTGTCGTTATGTGACATTTCCTCGCCATAGTTATCTCAAGACATGCTATTGAGTTACCCCTACCCCGCAATATCCTACCCTCTGAGAAAGGGGCGTCCTCCTGCATTGCTGTGCGTCTGTTGACTTGCATTATCCGTATTTAGGTCTATTTTCCTCCTCTAGCACATGCCCGCTCCAAATCAGATTTAGATTGTCCGAATAATCTCCTTTCCTGCATTCCTCCTGTCTTTCAGTACGTATACGGTACTGCCTGTAAATTTATGCTGGTTTTTTGCTCCTTGGGATTTTGGCTGTTTACGAACTATACTGTCTTCCCTGGTGGTTAATAATAATAATGGATTTCCCTTCAACTTGCTTGCTACGCCGTCCGAATTGCATCGAACCAATGCCATACAACATCGTTACGCGTCACTTTCATGCTGTGCCATCGCCTAAGAACCTAACCTTGACGCTTCTACCATTAAGTGCAGCAGCTCGAATGACCTGGGGATCTCCCGGGACAAGATCAATAGCTTGATCGCTCCATTTGACATCCTCGCCCTCAACATCCAGAACAATGCCCTTTATAGGTTTCTTGGTGGAAAGATGCAGAGATTCTCCATCATCACCTATTTGGACAACCAACCCCAAATCTTTGACAGCGGGGAACTTGATAAATTTGAAAGGCTCCGGCCTACGCCACGACGTAAGATTGATAAACCGAAACCGTGTAACCGACCTCAACGTACCAATTCGAGCAGCGCCCCAAAACGGTTCCAAATTCGTCAAGCAGACGAGCGGAAGCAATGATTACACGAGGAACCTGGCTCAACTTGGTGCGGACGGACTGTCCAGGGAGAGGGCCAGAGTACAGTTCGGTACTCGAGTTTGCTTGCAATACGATGTCCTCCGCAAACTGATGTGTCCAGTCGGAATGTAACTCAAACAACGTGACCTCCAGGCGAGCTTTTTTCTCTGTTAGGATACTGTTCGTCCCCCAAACTTGCAAGATGGTCTCGATTTTGAAATCGGCCGCAGACAGTTCGTCGGAAAAGAGCGTGTTTTCCTTGCGCGTCATGCCCACCGTGAAATGGCGTAATTCGCGCGCAATGGCGAAGTAGGCTGGTTTGGGCCGCAGGAAGTAATCAACGATTGCCCACGATGTCGTCGGCCAGCAGTCATTGATCTAAATAGGATCAGCGTATTGGAAGACATACTCAGCATGCCTTCAAATTGCTCACCTGCCACACCAAAGCACCAGCGGTGTGCTCTCTTCCTTTCCCACGCCAATTGCGTCTCCACAGGCGGTACGCCGATGCAAGAGTCTCGGCTTGCATGACTTGTGTATAGTACACGTAGCTGTGCGGGAACTTCTTAGCGCGTGCTAAGGGATGGCTGTGGATAACCCACCTTTCCATATCAAACGCGTGTTTGAAATTCTCAACAAGATAGAGCTATTGATGGCCTGGTGAGCAGAAGGTACACCTCACTCATACCAATTGGGTTACCTCTAGTCGCCGTTCGAACCCGGCAGCCTTGTTATGGTTATTATTCACGCTATCGAGATCATGTTAGATTCAGCACGATGATCATTGTTCCCAGTATACCGAGACTGAGGATATCGTTCTGTCTGGTCTCCATCAAGCCAATGATCAACGGTACGAACGCCTGGATAACCCTCCCTGCCAGAAAGTAAGATACCGTCCAGTGCACTGGGTCGGTAGGATGCCTACATTCCAAATTCCGATACAAAGCGTCCGGCAAGTATGTCCCAATTGTGCCATGGTTCCTGGGAACCATGCCAGACATTCCCTGATCAAGACATCAGGTGCGGGGCGGTGCGCCTCTAATATTACTCACATTGGTGTAAATCGCCGAGGGTCTTATCTGTAGTAACCACCCCAGGCTCGCTGTATGGCGAGCTTCTGTGATAGTGGATATCACAGAACTTGCTAACGATGGAAGGCAAGGTACGCTCATAGATAAACCGCGCCGGGAACTTGGTTTTCCGAAAGTCGGAAGTTTCATCGGAATAATCAACAATATTGATAGATTCCGCAACTTGGTAATCCTCATTGTTGCCAGCTGTCACGGTGCTGCCCTCAGTTCCGCTGGCTAACGCAACATTTCAATGAAGACTGACCAAAAATCACAACAGAGGGGTGATGGCGGAGTCTTTTAACATTTTGCTCCGCTTCAATTTCAACAAGCTTCAGAAATGAGTCATAGGCTGGGTACTGAGATAGGTCAATCTCTAAGCAGGATGCAATTCGAGCGAGCACACTTGACCACATCCAAACATGAAGTCTTGCCAGACGAGGACTGGTGGAAATTTATCAGACAATAATTCCCCTCAAGTTGTGATGAAGCTTACTGCCAAGTTCTATCAAGACTCGACTGCATCAACCGTCCTTGAAATAAGCACAATTCAAGAACCCACCATCGCAGATGTTGTAAAAAGTGTCTGCTTCGTAAATACCGCCTCCCCAAACTCGGATCATATTCTGGTTCCCATTGACCAAGAGCTGCAACCAGGCGCGGTACCTCTCTGTCGTTATCCTACAAGCCAGCCCAAATCAGCCACAGGACAAACTAACGAAGAGCCACTGACGTCGTAAGGAAAGAATCTGCTGGTATCCAGTTAGATCCACCACAGAAGATCCTGATGTTGTTGACTTCGAACAGGAAAGTCTTCCCTGGTTGATCGACGAGAGGCTCTTCAACTACGCGGACGCGGCGGAAAGCGACTCGTTCTGTCTTCGAATCGACGATTTGGCCAGTCTATGGCGTGTACGGGTCAATGATATCACCTGCTTCAATTGTCGATACTCACAGTATCGGCGACTGCGACTACGATGCTATAAAGTGGTTGCTTTCCGTAATGAACAGGGTACCAGAGTTCAAGCTCTCCACTAGAGAATTTGAACTCTGCACGAGCGTTCCCAGACTCTACCTTGATGTTCCGATCCATGTAAACGACGTCTCCTCGGGGATTCTTCAGGGTGACAGATGCCGAACTGGAAACTTTGTCCGACAGTAACAAGTCAACAGAGATCTTCACATCCAATGCTTCCGAAACTACACTCCTGATGTCGACATCTGCGAGATACACATCATAGGCGTGGAGTTTGACGGGTTTCCAGGGACCAACGGTCATCAAAACCGGACCCCAATCCCAACCATAGCTAGCAATTCTGTCAGAGTTTCTCTGAGAGGAAGGGTAACTGGAAAGATTTACTTGTATTGTGCCTTGCGCACATGCAGGCGACTGGAATCACCATTCCACAAGTGGAATTTGCCATTGGCCTTCTCGATTGCCCTTCCCTGGAGCTTTGTAAAGTAGTTGTCGAGTGGAATGAAAATAATATGTAACCTTCTTGAATGCACTGGCAAAAGCAACAAGCAGATCGTTCGCGCCAGTTTTCACGAGAGGCTTCACGGGTGCCCTGTATGTGATGAATTGGTCCTCGGTGCTAGCCGATGTTTGAAACTATGTTTGACACGGTTAAATACATAACGACGCACTCGAGGATATGTTCGCCGTTCTGATTCCATCGAAGTCAGAAATACTTTCAAAACTGAGCTCAGAATACTTGCCAGTGTGATGGTGGCAAATGTGTCAAGACCTTCGAAAATAAGGTCAACGTTTGCCGCAGTGAGATCCTTTTCAGTGACGGTGAATGTATTCTTGAATGCCCAGTCGGCTTCCCCAATCCCTGCGCCGCATTAGGGGTGTTAGTGGTGAGCGATCAACAAATCAGCCTGTAGAAAGTTGCGGCAATTACACTGGACTTCCCACTCATTCAAGCCAAGGAACTTGGAAGATCGATCAGCATGTCATCCTGCAGAATGCCTGTTACAAGATCTCACTGGATCTGGGATTCTCTTGGATCTCAAAAGCTCGACATGAACCGTTGTAGGGAACTCTGAGACTGGCAGCCATTCGCCATCGTTGGTTCCCTGTCCTCCACCGACTTGACTAAACTGCCACCCTGAAGCAATGCTTTTTATGGTGCTCATGGTCAGAAAATGTTGAAGGAGAAGACAGAGATGTCGTTTCAGACACCATGGGTTTGGCTACAGATCCCTGTCACACTGTGGGCACGAACAGATCAAGGTGCCTTGGTCCATGTGACACACGGTGGGGTCGCGATCGATCGATCGCCGAGGTTACCCCGATCAAGTTCAAGTTCAAGTTACTGTTAGAAATCACGAGCGCAGATAAAGTAGAATAGATCTATCGTACATAGTACTTAGGGTATCGTCTCACTTCAGCGTGGTTCGGGGGGAACGAGCTGAGGCCGGGTGCGCCATCGCAAATCTACTAGGTTTTGATGGCCCATCAGCCAGGTACGAAAAGCATCATGAAATGGCGACAAGATGCAGATGCTCGCGGCAATGAGCCAAAATTAAACGTCAATCAAGTCCAGTCTCAAAGGACAAGGTTCCTATCTGTATCCTACGACATCATGATGTACGGTATGGCGGCTTGACCTCATCTGACACAAATCCCGCCAACTCAGAGTAAGTACCGAAATCCTTTGGGACGATTTAGCTTGGTATCTTCTGCTTCTAGCTCCCGATTTAGGTGGTTCAGGTGTTTTTTGAAGGCCCACAACATAAGGATACACACGGCATTTGTTACGATGCAGATTGCAAACGATTTCGCATAGGAAGGACCCCATGCAGACGGCCAAATATAACTGTGAGTAGTGAGACTTGGTGGAGACAAGGCTCTGGAATTACTCACGAGCCGACCACATTACCAAGCGATGAGAACGTGTTGATGAAAGCAAGAGCCACGGCGCGTTTGGAAGGAGGTCGTGGTATGGAATTACTGACCCAGGCCCAAAAGACGATGAAGCCGGCGAAAGATTGAGCCATAAGAAACCTTTGAAGTTTCGTCACAAGAGACAAGGCAGGAATCGAGGATGCCACTCACAATGATGTGTAGCGGACCACTGTGTTCATAGTCAGGATCGCCATAGAAAATCCAAGAATGCCCAAGAGTAACGACACAGCAATGTGAAGAAAGCGCTCTCCACGCAAATCAGAGTGTCTAGGAAATTTTGTTAGTATTGGCCCCGAAGGTGGAATACCTGTGCAGAATCACCTTGACATTATGAACCCTACGAGCGTAGCGAATGCCCAAGGTGGTGAACACAGAAGAAGAGTTACTGTCGGGGAATATCCCATGGTTGCGCCCAATGTAGGGAAAAAAGCATGAAATGATAGTGAAACTACCATGCTTGCCAGTGCAATGCAGAGCCACCAGACCTTCCAGTCTGAGACCGCTAACATTAGGCCTTTCATATTGTCTGTTTCTCCTTCATCTACTAAACCATCCTCCTCCATCCGTAGTTGTGCCAGAGCACGCTCTTGAGGCGTGAGCCACTGAGACGGTGACGATGGGAAATCAGGTAATACAAAGATTGCACTGAGAGCAACAACCACAGTGAGTGCCCCCTCGACGTAGAATAACCACCTACAAAAAGTGATTGAATAAATCCCGAACGACTCTGAAATTGAATGTGGGATTACCTCCATGCTGCATATCCCAAAATACCATCCATAGAATCGAGAATCGCAGATGCTATAAGGGAGCCGAACGCATTGCTAATCATGATGCCGCATGTCAAAATGGCAGTCCTTTCCCCCAACTCTCTGGGTTTATACCTGTCCGACAATCAGCAACACTACGACGTGACTGAGAGCATGCATGGCTTGCCATTTAGAGAGAAGGAATAAGGCCCCAGGAAAAAATACAGCTTCGACAAATCCAATGAGGAATCGTGTAAGGAGAGCACCAGTATATCTTCCCAAGGAACAACTCAGACAAGGTAATGTAGGGAAATGCAGGATTTACGTGGTTGTTGTGCCTGAATGAGAATCACTCAGCCAAGTGGCAATGGATAATGTGCAATAACATTACCCATAAGGACAGACATGATGCCCCAGACAGCCATACACCCTGGAAGATATATAGAGGGTCTCCCGAAATGGTTTAGAAACATATTACTGTCAGGTGGGGACACGTTTATTGCTTGGAGAGCAAACAGTAGTGAAAGCTTACGAAGGCACTTGCATAAGGGTATAGCCCACGTATAAAGCACTCAAAATGTTGTTGAATTGTTGTCCTTGCAAATGAAGATCTTCCTCAAAACCCCGAAGTCTCGCTGCACTTGTGGAAGATAAAAATATGCTCGGGTCACTTCTATCACATCCGTGAAAGTACTTACGCCACATTGTTTCGATCAATCTACGCCATTGTCTGGCACATGAACTTCATAAAGAAATGAGTACGGACTACTCACAAAGTTGAGAATGTATATTAACACCAATATTGTCATCCGCGTATCCAGTTTCCTCAGGAGACTCTTTTCTATGCGTCTCCGGTGCTCTTGAGACGAGCATAGCACTGCCTCATAGAGGACACCCTCAGTAAGTTCAGGTGCAGCAGCGTCCTCATTGTCCCTTGAATCCGCAGCTTTTGGGGCAAATAATTTCCGACGCAGATAGTTAAACCGAAAACCTTTGGAAGCTGTAAAGTAACTCGGAACTCACGTAGACTGGAGTATCTAACACCTTCATATACTCTATCTGCCATCCGACCGGAAGCTGCCAGAAGTACTAGTAACCGGAGACTGGTGTTGTGAAACGAAAGCTGTTCGCTTCTCTCAGCTCGCGGGAATGTAGCTACTCCGAGTCACGGCAGCTCGTGGGACTCTGGGAGTGAGCACCGGAGCTCGAGTACGATTTATTACAGTAATTATAAACTGCTTCGTGCGTTTAGCAATCGCACCGATAGTTCAAGTTGTAGGTTGAAGTTGATATGATTGATCAGTCTGGCAGGTTGAGCTGCGAAAAACTTCCACGTACCTGAACTTGGCTTTCGCCGGCGGTAACCCAGAAACATACTCGGCGAGTCGAAGGACCCTTCGTGTGGGCCAAATGCAGTATCGTGCCGGAACTAGCTGGCACGAATTCCTGTTCCAGCCGCATCCCGAAAGGTTGGGATTCGATAAGTAACACTGACGACGGTCCCCGGATCTCTCACCGAAAAACACCACCAGGCACCACCCTGTCATGCGGAACAACAACTGACGAGCTACAATCAAGCATGTCGGATTCCAGATCTGAGTCGCTTTCTTTCAACCAACTTCCGCTGGAAATTTTGCACGGTATATTTCACTACCTCGATATCCCAGATATCTTGCGAATACGTAGGGTACGTGACACCTTTTGTGCATCCAATTCGGCGTGCTTCTGGCCGCCTGAGTAGAACTACGTTACAGGTCTCTCGATCCCTAAACGGGATTAGCCACTGCAGGGATGTCTGGAGCGACGCCTATCGCAGAGCCGGGTTCATTCGCCCTCCCGGTCCATTCCTCTCACAATCCGCACACGACCTGGAAGACGCGCTCGTATCTGGTTCTCGCGTCGATTGGAATCTCCGGAACGGTGGTGGTACTGCCCAAAGGCCAAGACCAACGCTTAAGCTGAGAGAGATTCGGTATACTGGCGTGGACATCGGTGTGAGCTTGGTCTTTGGGCGGTTCCTGTTCATCGCTTTCGCCGAGGAAGTCCGTTGTTATGACTTGAATCTCGACGTGCTCGATAGCAATTCGGGTGCAAGTATCATTTACCGATCGACGGGTGGAACCCTGAGGTCGTTTCATTGCGTCTCTGCCATCAACATCGAGGGTCGCCCGTTTGCATGCGTAGTTTTGAGCGAGGAAACGCAGACAACGACACAGATGTGGGCTTCGACATTTGATGCAATTCAAAGCCCACACTGACGTTGTTGCTAGTTCGATCTATTCGTTGAACGTGGAGGAGCAATCTGAAGTGACGCTAGATCTTCTTCACTACTTCAAACACAGCGCGCTCGACATCAGCGCCGTCGACCTTGGTCCTCGTGTGGTTGTTATCCATGGTCAAGTGGGGTTTGATCTTTGGCATCTCGTCGCCTTGGACGTGTACACACGTACACAGCTCCTACTTCCTTCCTTCACCTATGCGACATGGGAGGCACCCGGGGTGGGTCCTTTCACACACTCCATTCCGTTCAATTAAAGTTCAATATCTGCGACATAGATGCCAGAATGGAGAGGCATCACGGATATCACCCGGCCCATCAGCGTCTCGACGTCGACGCACCTGCTTCTAGCCGGGTCGTTCTACACCCAAGCCGCCGGATGGAGCACGTTCCTCCAGGCGTATGCGCTCCCCCCTCCACACACCCATCGCCGTTTCACCCCTACCTCGACCCCTCTCAGCCCCTCCCACCGTGGTATCATTCCCGGCATCAACGTATGCGACACCGTCCTCCTCCACGACACCATTCTCGACCCAACCACGCAAGACGTCCTCATCACCATCCGAGTGCACGCGTTCGAACCCTCCCGTCCTCGCACTCCCCTCTCGAAACACGGCATCCTCCGCCTCAGCACCGCAACCACACCCCACGATCACGAGGTCGGCACTGTCGCATTCCAACTGCTCGGTTCCCTCGGTCAGCTCCCTCAGGCGCCGTTCCTTCACCCCTCTTTTAACGGCACCGGCCGGGTGTTTTACACGCGCGAGCCAGACTCATTTTGGCGCGTCATCTCAGCGCTCGAATATGACCTGCGCACAAGTGGTGGCGAAGACGAGGCGCACGAGGCCAAGGTCATGGAATACACTTCCATCCTGCTGTTTCCGACCCCATGCACGCTCTTGGACTATGATCCCTACTCCGGCCGGATATGCCTCCGATCTGTCATGGCAAAGTTTAGCGTGATCGAGATTTTGGATCTTGCTGTGTAGGTCGCTACGAGGCCGATTTTACCGAGGCAGACGAGAGACAAAGGGAACGTCAGATATTAGTTGGATCGTCTACGTAACACCACTAGCACAATATTAATTGTCGCTGTCCCACCGCGATCATGACACGAACAACAAGGAAGCAAGTCTCACTACATCATCATACTACAACCATTCACGGGTGTCTTCTGTAGGCTGGTGACCAGACCCAAAGTATGAGGCCAATAAGTCTTGGTCAAGCTTGGAGATGCCGACTAGGACAGCAGGTACGATCTACAGTTCACTATAGATTTCGTTGTCGTCGCCAGCTCTCCGGTGCAGATGGCTTGTCAACACCTTTCACGCTGTGCTCGAGGATCGCCTGAACATCCAGACACTCTCTTGGTCTTTGACGGGTGCACCTACCCATGTCGAGGTCATGGAGATGGAAAACCGAACGAACTGGAGAAGTTAGAATATCATGCGCGTGGTTTCGCTAAGACGATTCCTGCCAACGGTCATGAGAGTCGTGGTTATTGACCGTATCGATCGGAATCCATATGCACACTGTTCGAGATGATGGCACCCATGGAACACAGCGTTGGGTCCCGGAACAAGGAAGCTAAGTAGCTCGGAAAATGAACCCACGGAGAAGGATGTATGCTAGAAATCACTGTCAGTGGAATGTGACCGCGCGCCCCTGTTCTTACGGATCTCTATAAGGAACTGACATTACTTATGCCGCTGTAGCTACTCGTGGGGGAGTTGCAACTAAGGGGCGGAAAGAAGGTGCTGGTCTACGAACGTGTGCCGGCAAACAAGATCCGGCTGCTTTTCTTCAAACGCGCCCCATTTCTGGCAAGGCCCTCTCTTCAAAAATCCTGCCGCTGCATGATAAAACGAAGTTAGACCTCAAATAATTACACTCCCCACATTGTGGGGCAACGCAATGGGTGACGACTTGATACTCTTGGGTTTCTGCCTACTTGTTCCAGTGTAGAAATAACGAGGTCCTGGTCATAAGACTCGCGCTACCGGGCCGGGAGAGGCCAGCCTAACTATTACTCGACTTGAACTAGATGTTGACAAGAGTGATTCTCTCCCTTTCTTTCTCTCGTTTACCATGTCCGCAAATCCAAATCGCGCAGGCTTGGAGTCACTGCCCGTCGAAGAAAAGGGATTGGATTTGAAGGGTGATGTATCCGATCCAGATAACGAATTCGGTGGCAAGGAGGCACGTAAAACGCTCGAGCGCAAGCTCTTGTGGAAACTCGACCTCCGAATGTCTATCCTGGTCGTGATCTACATTATGAACTACGTAACCTCACACACCGGTTTTCCATTCGAGCTTCAGACTGATATGATGAGGACAGATCGACAGAAACAATGCTGGGTATGCGTACCACACCACTGTGGTTGGACAGGTTCCCGCTAATGTGAACTAGTGCCGCCCGAGCACGAGGGCTCACAACCGACCTTCACCTTGTCGGCCAGCAGTTCGCGACTTTGTTGTCGATCCTATACGTGGGGTATATTATCATGCAGATCCCTTCGTAAGTAATATCGATCCTCACTCGATGGGCATGCCACTGGCAATGTTCCAGTAACATGTTCTTGAACTATATCGGAAAACCATCCCTCTACTTACCCGGCTGTATGATCGTCTGGGGCATCATTTCCGCTCTGACGGGCATTACCACAAAGTGGGTCGCCCATGCAACATCCGGGGAAATGTCCCAACTTGAGTTCCGCGCACTACAGTTTTACTGGTGCTTTGCTCACGCGATTTTTCCTTGGTTTCGTGGAAGCGGCATTTTTTCCTGGTGCCCTCTTCCTAATCTCAAAATGGTCGGTTGGTTTGCTACTGTAATTGAAGTCGATTGACATGAACACCATTGATAGGTACAAGCGGGATGAGATAGGTCTACGCACCGCAATATTATACTGCGGGAGCATCATAAGCAATGCGTTTGGGGCCTTGCTTGCCTCCGGAGTTTTAGGGGGTATGAATGACGTCCTGGGGCACGCCGCGTGGAGGTGAATTCTGTCTCAGGAATTATTGGCTTGGATGACATGTCAGGTGGTTGTTCTATACCGAAGGGGCCTTGACATGCTTTGTTGCAGTTTGCGCTGTGTTTATCCTCCCAGATTTTCCAGATAGCACACGTTGGCTCACAGAAGAGGAACGTCGACTTGCTCTGAGACGTATGAAGGAAGACGTTGGCGTCGGCGACCAGGGTGAAACCGAAACAGGGGGAAGGGCATATGGATTATACCTCGCTGTGACGGATTGGAAAGTATGGTTGTTCGCTCTTGCGATGACAGCGCAAGTCGTTGCATTATCGTTCAATGCCTACTTCCCAACGCTGAGCGCCACGCTTGGCTACAATCCTACGGTGACCCTCCTGCTCGTTGCACCTCCCTTCATTTTCACTGTGATCTTGGCATTGTGGTTATCTAGGTGAAACCGATTGATTTAAAGCGATGCAAACCATCTGAAATCAGTCATTCCGGGGCTATTAGACGTTCGGATAGGAAGCAAGAGCGGTTCTATCACATGGTCGGCTCGTATGCCGTGGGTATCGTTGGCTTCATCATCGCCATCAGTACTATGAATACTGTGGCGCGCTACGTGTCTCTGTAAGGGATGTGTTCATTTCGGGGGTATCGCGCTGAAAACGCATTGGGACAGTTTCCTCATGGCACAATCGTATGCTGGATTTGTGGTGATGTATGCGTGGATGAACAATTCGTTCCCACGTCCACCGTCGAAACGTGCGGTGTGTCTGTCGCTTGTCAACGGGTTCTCGCAGTTGGGAAATATTGCAGGGTCGTGAGTCCACTGCTGAGCCGTAGGGGGGGCACTAAAGAGGTTGCACGACAGATATGTGTGGCCATCGAACTGGGGACCGACGTACCGGTATTCATATGGGATATGTATCGCGTGTTCGGGTAGCGCGATCGTGATGAGCTGGGTGTTCAGGGAGCGCCTCCGGGCGTTGAATGGAGAGCTGGAAGAGGAAGAACGTGCGCGCGAGGGGATTAGATATGTTCTGTAGTCACGTGGGATAATAATCGAACGCTCGTCCTCTCTTCAACGTCGTCTTGACAATGAACTCGCTCGCCCTGCTTTCCCGCCAGCTCGACGTCCTCGTCCTCGCCCGCACTCCGCCCTCCACGCCCGTCGACCCAAAACTTCTGTTTCTCCCCCACCGCCCCTCCCCAAAACGTCGCGGTTCCGACACTGGCAAGCGAACCTCCCCAGATTATCCACACCCCCCTCGTCCAAGGCGTTCCTACTCCTCCCCCTCTGGTTTCCTGCCAATCCCCTTCCCAAAACCATCAGATTCAGCCATCAGATTGCGGCCAACCCTCAGATTCAGGAGCACCCTCAGACGTCTCTTCTTCGTTCGCGTCTTCGTTATTGTCTGGAACACGATATGCGCTACATGGGCCTCTTGGATACCTGGAGAAATCGACGGCAGCAGAAACCAGCTCGATGATCGGAATCAGCAAGACGCGAGCAACGACGATGCCCGCACTGTTCCACCAGCAACGCAATGTCCCTCCTTAATTCGCCCACCACCTCTAGACGCCCCATCCGCTCTCGTATGCGAAGTTCATCCCATGTTAGAGATGGGTTCCCTCCCTACCCCTCCCCCATCACCTGTTCCCGGTTCCGCATCTCCATCCATGTCAGTACACGATCCCCACACCTCGCCAGCCGAAACCGCCCGAGAAGCCACCCCTCCTTTGCCAGCTCATAAGACGCCCTTCCATCTCCCCAAGACACTCGTGCTTGACTTGGACGAGACTCTCATACACTCGACCTCAAAGCCCATGTCCCTGTCCTCTGGCGGTTTTGGTCTCCTCGGTTTTGGAAGGCGCAACAAGGGTCACACGGTCGAGGTAGTTCTCGGTGGTCGGAGTACGTTGTACCATGTATACAAGCGTCCCTTTGCGGATTACTTTCTTCGCAAGGTTAGACTTTGTTGTTCCGGGAATCTACTCCCGCGATGTTGACCTGCCATAGGTTTCTGGATGGTACACCCTGGTCGTGTTCACGGCCTCAATGCAAGAGTATGCGGATCCGGTTATCGACTGGTTAGACGCTGGACGTGGCATCCTCGCCCGTCGTTTCTTTCGGGAGGTGCGTTGTCCAACCTTGACATCGTCTCCCTTTTCAAAACCTGTCTTAGTCTTGTACGCTGCTCCCAAATGGTTCGTATACCAAGGACCTGTCTATCATCGAGCAAGATCTCTCACGTGTTTGCCTCGTCGACAACTCGCCAATCAGTTATCGCGTCAATGAAGGTCAGTATGACTAAACGTGAGCTCGGGCTGTCGTTTAATGTGATTATCACAGCGAACGGTATACCCATAGAGGGATGGACCCACGATCCACACGACGAAGCTCTCCTTGATTTGCTACCAATCCTCGATTCCTTACGCTTCACTTCTGACGTACGTAGAACTCTGGGACTCCGTGGCTTTTCGTCATGACTGCTTGATGTTTTCAATCTCTCACCCTCCGATCACCAAGGATCGCATAGCACTTTCATCATTGCATCTTTCCCCACACATTCCCTTTTTGCATGCACTTGCATTCCCCACTGCACTCATAGTCTAGTGACCATCGCTGCATAATTTAATACTGATTATCTTGTACACTACCCACTTCGTCCCAAAGTCAGCAATGAGCACAAAGTGCGTGCCATTATTAAATGGAGGTGATGGGATATAGGTAGTAGATGACGAGACATGCTAACCAGACACGAGGAGTCAAACTGAGAGTATGAGACAACATTACCGCAGGCATTACATCGCCAAAGAAGCCTGCAACTCTTTCAACTGGGCTTCCTCGTCGTCCTCCACCACATTTTGTGCTGCTGGAACAATAAGGCTGAACAATCTGCTCGCGAAGGATAAGGGTTTTCCACACTTACGCGCTTCCCGTACACCCGAAGGAATGTGTACAGGAACATGTTCTGCGCCGGCCAGACGCGCATCTAATTCCTCTTGCTCCATCTCAGCTAGTTCATTCTTTATGTCATCCTATGGGGTGTCGTGAACGCTTGTAGTACTTGTCCAAGGGTGATAAATACCTCGTCAACGTTATCAGTGGGTGCAGATATTGCTTCTGCAACCTCGTTGGCTATTTCTCGTTGCTCGGTAATCCTCGCCATCGTAGTATCCACGTCATTCAATGTCCTGAGGGCAATCATCAGTTCGAGCGACGAGCGACGCAGGAATCACGCCCACATAGACCCATGGATATTCTCCAACACGTCGGAAGCCTTCTTCATGACTTGCATCGTCTCGAGATTGAGGTTCGCCGATTCCAGAGTGTTGATCTGTTGTTCGAGCTGCAGACGCTGTCCGTTCAATCGTCCCAGCTCCGCTTCGCTCTGCTTCTTTCTGCGCAGCGCCTGGGTCGCGACTGGTCGACGCAGAGGCGTCTCAGTGAGTGTAAATGTCTATTGCTGAGGGCGTACCCGCTTTATTTGATACAGCATTCGCCTTTGCCTTCTTCAATTCCTCGTCAATCTTCTTCTGGAGGTAGTCTTCCTTCTTCTCTATCATCTGCAGCTGTTGCCTCATTGACACGATAGCATCACGAGCAGGTTGTGTAGTGTTCCGCCTCCCAAAGAAAGACATAAAACTGGCCATCATGGTTGTGGGCGTGGATATGAAGCAAGTAAGGGCGGAGTCGATCAAAGACAAGGGAAGGTGGCTAGTTTCACTGCGGGGTAAGCCACACAAGTGGATTTCCTCGAAAAGGAAATACCCCTTGGTGGCCTTCCTCCGGAGAACCCAAACCAACACAGCTGAGACTCCTGGGATGCACGGGTATACACTGAAATTACGGTATATAAAAATTGTGCGTCTAGGTATGCAAAGGCAGAAGCCCTTGGCCATTAAATGCAGAACATATGTAGAGTAGTCTACCAAAAGACGTGATCACTCTTCCTTCCCTTCTCCGGTTCCCCTATAGAGAGTTAGCCTCGACTTTGCGCGATTCACGACGCACTTACTGATCCTCTTCATCGCTTCGGTCGTCAGATGCCCCTTGACCAGTCACAACGCGATATGCAACGCGGCATATCATTCCAAACCAAATGATCTGAATTATCTTTGCATAATGGTGAGTATGCAACGAGCAGATGAGTACACCCAGCTCACCTGTAGTGAAATCAAGAAAACACAGACAATCTTGTGTGTGAATGGGGAGAAATAGTTGCCTCTTTCTGGCGCCCACATCTCGGAGACAAGGCGTACGGAGTCCACCACAACAGATTTAAGGACAATGACGAAAAGGACGTGTCGAGTGATGAACCAAGAGAGCAGGAAAACGATAAAGGTCAAATCGCAAAGGGTATATAGGGCAATATATCGCAGCATCTTAGCAAGCTAGTGTCCATTGAGTGAGAATCATGCATCAGCTTCACGTTTGAGGGTCACTTACAGGTAAGAAAATATCACAGCAGTCCATCAACACCATGACAAGGCACCCAAAGCGAGTGAGACTGTAAACGTAACTTGTAACCATGAGTATGACGGTGATAATATGGTGAGCCATCATTTGAGCATGATCCTTCCTCCGAGCCTCAGCATTAAGGATCAACACTTGGTGGAGGTAGAAGGCGGTCTGGGTGAGATAATAAAACTTGACGGTACCAGCCATTGGGACGTGAGGGTAATTTAACCACAGTTCTGTAGGATGCAACACTCGGGTGGGGAGGTTGTGATGCACATACTAGGACGAAAGCGTGTTAGACCTGGGTGCTTGCTCGCATCCCGTCATGAAGGTTACTTACGATGCCAAAAGCGAAGTTTACGGTATAGTATATGAAAGACCAGCCTTGCTCAGCGAACCTCAACATGCTTCTATGTATTCTGCGCGCATCTCTTTTTGACATGGTAAGGGGAGTATGTTCTCCATTCTTGTAACCAGCGACGCCATTCGGAACGGAAGAACCGACCGAGCCTTTGGGGGTACCATTGACCTTGATCTTTTTGCGTTGCGACCTTTCCCAGTCACGAGTAAGCTTCCATTTGGCAAATGGTTCCATGAAGTAGATGCGTGACACGTCGCGTAAGACTGCCATGACGGCGATGCACGAAATGATGACACAGGCATCGAGGATACCGGTGGTAAAATAGAGGGAATCATGGAAGGAGTCAGGATTTGCAGGTGGGGCAGTGGGGTATGACAGCGTAAAGAATGGGATGAGAAAGGATGGGAGCCATTCCGAGACCTGCAAGCTGTTCATCTGATCGTGTCGCAGGAAGTCGTCAAAAATTTCATAGACTTGGGAGAGAAGGAATGTGTTCGACTCGGCTAGTGCGGTTTTGCGCTTGTTTGCCCTGTTACGTTTTTGGTGTAAAACACGACCAAAGCAGATCTTGGCAACGACAAACAAGCCCAGGGGTCGGTGGGACAAGTGTTGCGCTCAGGGACACGAAAACGGCGACGAGCACGACGAGCACAGCGCGCTATACTAGTAACGTGGTCGAGTATAAGGATCCGTGGGAGTCACTTTCCGGATCTACAACCCTTCATAGCACCCGTATCCTTGCCAGACAAATACCGACATGGCTCTGTCGCAGCCAAACACGACCCTCTACATCAATAATCTCAATGACAAGGTCAACACGGAAGAGTTGCGCTTGCAGCTATACGCCCTCTTCACGACCTATGGAAAAGTAATAGATGTGGTGGCTTCCAAAAGCCCAAAAATGAGAGGACAGGCATTCCTCGTGTTCACTGATCTTACCGCGGCGACGACCGCGATGAGGGCATGTGAGGGCATGGTGTTCTATGATAAGCCTATGGTCCGTTGCATACCTTTGTAATCGCCCGCGCTGAGATCACACGACCCTTCCAGCGCATCAACTATGCAAAGTCAAAGTCATACGCGACATCCCGAAGAGAGGATCCAAACTTTCTCCCCCCAACTTCCTCACATGCACAACCAGAAGCCACGCAGATCGGAAAACTCTCTTCTGTAGATAAGAGACAGAGAGACGATGACACGACCGAAGATCGCCCCAACGCGAAGCGGGAAAAATCACAAGGGGATGGTAGCGACGAGGAGGAAATGGAGATCGACGAAGATGAAGAAAACGTGCAACATGCCAAGCCACTAGGTATGCAGTACCGTCAAGAAGTGATCACGACTCACCTTTTCTTTTCCGAAGAAACTATGCCTGCGCCTATCCAGCAGCCGTCTGCGCGTCTGCTATGCACAAATTTACCACAGGAAGTAACTGACGATGTTCTTTCTGTTCTTTTCCAGCAGTGTGTAATCCCTTGCCCCCCTTTCACTCTTGTTTGACAATATTTCACAGATACCGAGGCTTCTTGTCAACTCACGTAGCGCAGTCGCCGACACCAAGCGCTACCGGTGCGAAGGTTAAAATGGCACAAGTATTTTTCGAATCCGCCGAGCTGGCGTCGACGGCAAAAGAAGCTCTGGACAACTTCACTCTCAAAAAGGGATGGAAAATGACCGTCGTTTACTTCTGACTGGCTTGCTGCAATGTATGCTGTTATACGCGATATTTACTTTTAAGGCACATGCATCGGGGTAGGTTTTCCAAAATTCGTTTGGCTGGTGACTTGATATAACCAGCTGAACGTTGCCGATGTCACTTGTGAGTTGTGATGGCCTGCCACACCAAAGCAACCAGGGGGCCTATTGATAGCTATCCGTCGATCGTCTTGGTGCTGCATGACAGACACTTGCAAAGTGCCTGAGCACCGCGTTGGTTATCCAACTTGAGAGCGTCACTGGCTGTCGTTCCAAAGCAACGGTGAAGATCCATACTAGACACGACTCGGATGCGGATAGTAAGAGACTAGTTTGTGGGCCAAGACCTGACCAGCAGAACCAATGTTGTTGTCCGAGTTGATCAACGTCAAGGTCGATGTTCACGTTCAGGCGGCGATAACGGCAAGGCTCGTGCCATTGCCAATCTTGGGACATCCGAGCTGACATCGCATGTCACTCACTGCACTACACCTTCGTTTATCCTTACCATGTCTTCGTTCTTTGGTCTGTGAGTCATTGGCTACATGTCTTACAAGATATGATGCCAATGCGCAGGATCGCGGCCCTTATCGTGTAGAGGAAAGACGCGAACCTTCAAACCTCGCAGGGACGTACCTGAAGGAACGAAGCAGTACCAGCTGCGCAAATATGCAGAAGCTACGCTGGTGAGGTGACACGAGGCGGCTCACGGACCACTATTTTCTGATCCCAGCGGCGACGCTTTATCCCTCATTCAAGGGATCGGGCAACTTGAGGCTCGCCGTCCAGCTTCCGGAGGGTGAAGACTTGAACGAATGGCTTGCTGTTCATGGTGTGTCCGATTTGCGCTTTGTAGATCGCGAACATGTCATGCATTCGAGCTCAGCCGTCGACTTCTTCAACCACCTGAATATGTTGTACGGTACAGTGACGGAGTTCTGTACATCGCAGGAGGTACGTTCTAGATGTCTAGCGATCTTACTTGCAACTCAGCTCCATGGGTCAGTGTCCGATCATGTCTGCAGGCCCTCGGTGAGACACTACAGTATACTCTCTATCCATCCCTAACCGATCGAAGGTATGAGTACTTGTGGGAAGACGGTGTGAAGTTCAAGAAGCCTACCAAGCTTCCAGCTCCAGAATATGTCGACGCGTTGATGAACTGGGCTCAAAACATCCTGGACGACGAGAATGTCTTCCCAAATAAAATAGGTACCGATAATCGGCTCTTGGATTTCGTGGTGCTCTCAATCCACTTTTAACCTCAGGCGTCCCGTTTCCCCGCAATTTCCGGGATACTGTCCGCACCATTGTTCGACGGTTATTCCGTGTCTATGCTCATATCTACAGCAACCATTTTGATCAGATCTGTGCCCTCGGTATCGAAGGTATATTCCAACACCTGTCGAGCGCGTACCAGGGTACTGATTAGGTTGCTTGCAATTTTAGCGCACCTTAATACTAGCTATCGTCACTTTTTCTTGTTCATCAACGAAGTACTTTTCCCATAGCTCCAGGGTGTTTCCCGCTCACATTCAACTTGCTGTTGTACAGTTCGATCTTGTAGAGAAGAAGGAACTGGCTCCGTTGGATGAGCTCAATGATGCTATTCTAGCTGAGGACAAAACGCGATAATACCAATCAGCTCGTTGTCTCGTGAAGTCGCCACTGCGAGCCTCGTTCCCGTCTCGTCTAGGATCTTTGATCGAACTTGTAGCATCTCACTCCGGTTGAAAGCTCGTTTTACTTCATGGTGGAATTCATATGCGTTGTACCTATCGATATCGCTTTCGTGTGTGATGCAGCACCGTAATACAGGTTTCCTTGGATGAACGTCGAAAAATGTCGGGAAGTTTGGAGCTGATGGGGATGTGGAATGTGAATGCTAAGTACGTACATATGCGTCGAATTGGAGGGACAGGGAATTGATATGCTGTGAAAAAAAAACTCTTGGCAGGAGAGTATGAAGAAAAACGAAGCTTGCAATCGAACGATTTTAAAAGCATCTGATTCTAAACATACAGGGTGTCGATTTTTTTTGGAAAATGGTGGAGGGTATAGCCACGAGACAATGATTTTGGCCGCAAGAAGTTAACGACCTGTGTGGCTAGATCGTTCTCTAAAAGGTGTTCATGAGCGTGGAAGCATCAAGACGGGGAGAAAAGGTTACCTTCACCGCAGACCACTGCACAACAAGTATTTTGAGCCTTTCTTGGAGCGCCCGCCGGCAAGACTCGCAAGACAGTTGATCGCCTAACGGCGCGAGGGCCAGTTCCATGGTACTTGTGGATAAATCTACCGCATTTCGAGTCATCCATGATGTTGTTTCATTTCATGAGTCCTTACCAGGCCGTGCATCCCAAGTAAGATAGGCGGATGCTAATGCCCATGCTCGGGTCAACTTCTTCTGTTCTGAGAAATCACAGGTTGGGGTAGGAGGATGTGGGTGAGGGGGCGGTAATAGAAGGCGTTTCAGCGCATCGGCGCGCCCAAAGTGCAGAAAGAAAAGTCGCTTCAGATACTTGGGACCAATTCGTTCGGCCATTTCGTCTGTGAGTGAAGCGAGAGAAAATGAGAGCAAGTATGCTGAAGTTGGAACAGCAAGGTCATATAAATCATATGACGCAGCGAGCGCATACAGCTCCAGCGGGTAGATGGGTGCAAGTGACAAAAGGAGGATGTGAAGGGGAGTGGTCGGGGCAACGTGAGTTCTGAGCGAGATCCCGTACGTAGTCATAGCATTAAGTGCTGTTGCGAGTGATTCGAATGAAGGTGAATAATGAGAACAAGACATGTTGTAAACCGTGTGTATTACGACGTTGAGGACTGTTGAAGATTCTGGTACAAGAACTACATGACCCATAGGACCGGGCCTTGTCTTTGGGGAGGGTGGAAGTAAAGAGTTGAAGCTATTGTCCGATGCAGCAAGGAGGACATGGGCGTGCACGTAGAAGAACACTGAGTCAGACGAAAGAAGGACAAGATCAGGCGGGAGAGCATGATTCTGTGCGCCAGGAAAAAAGGTGGTTGATACCGAAACCAACGTATCTTCGTCTGGAGGGGAATCTGCAGGGGAGGCGGTGAACGATCCCTGGCGAGAATGATAGGTCAAATCCCGCGTTACTCGGACATGAAGACCGCGTACTGGTGGAGTGGGCACCTGAGTCACCGCTGCGTCTGTTCGTGGCTCGACTTTTCCCGACACGGGTTTTTCAGGTCCAGGCATCTCGAGGTCGAGTGGTTCGGAGACGAACTGGAGTACGAAGTCCCAGTCTGCATTCTCGACGGAATTGGACATAACACCTGATTCGAGCGGGGAGAAAATAGAGGATGAGATAAATATCAAGGATACAGGCTTTGAATGGTTTGGAGATCCAGGGCTGCTGCGGCGAGATAGAGAACGAAACGGAAAACAGGGGGGGAAGATCCAAACTACCCTTGGACGGAATAAGAATGGCTCCGAGACTCGCTGGGTTTGAAGCGGAGTCAGATCTACATTCACGGCGCGCAATGCCGAAACCGACTTACACCTTTGCTTTATCCGCGTGTACTCATTAGCCATACCGTTCGCCTCGCTTTCAAAGGGTCAAGTTTACGCGTGGTTCAGAGCGAAGCAACGATCTGATTGCTCGGCCGTCGACTGCTCGGCGTACACTGTCATACATTGTATGCCTGTGTGCTACATCAATTCGTGTAACTGTTCAGTTCCTCAAAGCGCTGAAAAGGGGTCTTACCAATGCTTCCATAAAGTCACAACTCGCTTCTCCACTAATACCCACTGGCACGCTTTCATCCCTCGACTTGTCGCCTTTTCCGACTTTTGATCTTGTGAATTTCCTCCCGTTGCCCAAAGTTTGAGTCGTGTAGTTCCTGAACAAAGTTTAGCATCCGACAACTAAAGGAACGTGATATGACTACCATATTCGCAAGCCGCTTGGCGGTCGAGACAGCATTCAGGTTATCCAACACTCTATCTTCTGGCAGCGTCAAAATGGTAAGCTTGATGCCTAGACGAGACCGTATCAACTCGTGACTTCTGACGCCATGGGGTGACATACCAATGCGGTTCTCTATCCTCAATATTCGTTGTTCGTCCTTTTCAGTAACAAAGCTGATCGCAACACCCCCCTTTCCAGCGCGAGCCGTTCGTCCGACGCGGTGAGTGTATTCTTCTGGCTCATTTGGGAGGTCCCAATTGATGACAATTGCTACATCTTCAATATCCAAGCCACGCGCACCGACGTCTGTTGAAACCAGAACCGGAACAACGGCTGAACGGAATAATGATAATGATGCCAGTCGTTCGCGCTGCGTAAGGCGAGAATGTAGTGCTGTGCTCCGGATTGAGAGCGTCTTCAACAAACTCGTGAGGTAAGCGGCAGTACGAGGCTTCGTACAGAATATTATTGTAGGAGGAGGCTGGGTTATGGTGTCCTCTTCCTGCGCACTTTTTCTATAAGATTCTGACTTGCTAATTCTTGTCTTCCCAGAATTCCTCACAGGCGCAGGCGGTGCGCGACGGAGTGGTAACGTGTCCTCCGGGGGATTGCAGAGAAGGTAAAATAGGTAACTTTCTCGTACATGGGACGGAACAAGAACGTAACGCTGTTTCAAGCTTGCAACTGTCTCGACTCTGGGAGATGGTGAGATCGGGACCCGTAAGCACTGAAATTGAAAGCTCACGTCGATTCGGTGCGGTGAAAGAATGGTTTCATTTTACCTCGTTTTGGAGGCATTGCAGCCACAGATTCAACAGATGGTGTTAGTGTGGCCGTGAAGAGACATGTTTGTCGATCAATGGGTAGGACACCGAACAGATATGATAGCTCCGGAGAAAATGTGGGTGTCAACAGACGGTCCGCTTCGTCGAGGACCTATTCGGCCCTTTGAGTCGTTACACCTGCAACGCAGAACGAAAAGTGACTGACCAAAAACTTTATTCTTGAAAGGTCCCAGTCACCACTGCTACTTTTGAGGTGGTCTACGATGCGACCAGGTGTGGCAACCACTACATGGGGGCGACCATCAAGTTCAAGGGCCTGGGTCATCATGTCCATGCCCCCAACAATAACCGATGTACGAATACTCAGTGGGCCACCAAGCACAGCAAATTGTTCTGATATCTGAAACGCTAGCTCGCTAACAGAATCAAGCTTCAATGTCCATACCACACAACAGAAACAGGTTCCTCCTACCGCGTTGGAGTGAGAACTAGGGCAAAGATTCCGTACGGGTCAACAGACAATTTTTGAAGGATAGGAATAGCGAATGCAATGGTTTTGCCTGAACCCGTTTTAGCATGACCGATGCAATCTCTCCCTATAAGAAAATAACTTCAATGAAATGTCCAGGATAGAGTACGCTGACAACTAAGCTGCACCTGCCAGAATGGGTGGCATACAGGCGGCTTGAATCTCAGTGGGCGTGTGGATGGACATGCGATGAAGGGCAGCTCCCAATGCAGATGAGATCCCCATGTCGTTGAAGGACCTAATTAAATGTTTTGGCGTTCGTGTGGAGACCGGACTCGTACGAGACGTCTTGAGACGTCCGCTGTCCTCCATGGCTCCCTCCAATTCCAAGTGGTCACCCCTGGCCTGCTCTTCATCCATCTGACCCAAAAAAGAGTCATTGTCGTCCTGAGAATCTTCTGATGGGTCGTCTCCCGAGCTTGAAGAGGAAGCAGAGCTTGAATCGTCATTAAATCCGACGAAGAGTCCAGAATCGACAGATACGGAGGTAGAAACACGGATCTTCTTTGAGGGAGGCCCTTCCTGTAACTTGAGGAGATCATCCGTGGTCAACTCGTCATGTTTTTGCCTTGCCATTGGAGTTCCAAGCATTCCCTAGCTGGCAGTTTAATCAAATCACGTTGTCACGCGCTACGTCACACGTGAGTACTTGACGATCATGGGTACTGTACAATTCCACGATCCTACATTTCCGTCGTATCAGGGGTACATATGAAGTTACTGACATTGTGAAGATGAATAACATCCATTAATCCCCTCTATTTAGAAATGTTCATTCGTCACTTTGCCAAGGATACAAGGGGACCAAGGACTGATTAAAATGAGGGAGATCGTCCGTGGAATTGAAATCGTTCGCCAAATGGTACCTTGCAGGTGAGAATGTATTTGACCCTGGTAGAGTCAGGGGGGATTGTGCAACTGGATCGCCTCGGGGTTGTTGGAGACCAACGTAAGGTACGCAAGATGGAAAGTCATCCTGATATCGTCGAAGTGTAGGGTAAGGTTCTTGGGAGGAACCAATCTCACTCGGTGTCTGAAAGGGTTTTGAGTTTCAGTCAGTCGCTTTTTTGAAGAAGAAAGGATGCCTACGTTCTCTATATCTCGGATTATATGAGATAGACCCCACTGCGGTGTTTCCGAATCCGACGAATCGGGTAGATAGCCAAATTTGTCTCTCCGGATGGCAGAAGGCGAGTCTTGCCTGCGGGAATGTGCGTATGGAATAAATGGAGGTAACAAATGTGGCAATGAAATTGGGGAAAGCGAAGCAATCGTAGACAAAGGGGACTCGGAAGGAGTTGGAAAGATAAGACTGGCTTGGGATTCCGAGGAGGAAATTTTTGAATCATGGAGAGCGGCGAACATGCCCTCGCAGTAGGGCGTTCGCGTTCGGCGAGTTTTAGATCGACCGAGAGAACGCTCAGAATTGGTAACACTCCTTCTCCTCTTTTCCTTTGCCGAAAGCCTGCTTGTACCCTTGTGGAATGGCCCGGTTTTGTGGGAATGGTATTTGGCGCGGTGGTCTGCACGAATAACTTCTGCTTTACTGAACCAAATAGCCTTTTCAGTCTCCGGGAGCATATTCCAGCATTGACCAGCAATGCGACTGAGATTCTGTTGACGCTTCTCGACCTCTGGAGGGACTACTCGTCTCTTTAGAAAATCAGAACGATACAATATGAATGCGTTGGGGGGTCGAGGAATACGCTTAGGAGCGCCACGCTTCTCAGCATATTGTCCCGGAACAAAGGAGTGGCACTCGTTGGTGGACGTGATATGTGGAATCGCGGGCATGGTGTAGCGAGGAAAAGGCTCTACCGTGTGATTTGGATGGACTGGCGTCGTCTAGGTGGTGTAGAATGGAGACGGAGATACTTGTCCCTACGGGGCTGTCTTAAAAATGCAGCTTCTTGAAGGGTCTCGGTATATTCGGCGCCCTGAAAGGCAATGTCTACAGGAGGAGCACATGCAAGTCAGCGGTCGTCCACAGAAGTGAAGATACAGAGCTGACAGGTAGATATCACTCGCAGAGCGATAAAATCAGGTCGTTCGTAAGCGTCCAGGCAGAGGATGCGACAGGGTGTGGAGAGTGAAATCTTGAATATAGTCGGGGAACTCTTTATAGGAGCTGGGCGGGGAAATTATCATGGCAAAACCCTATTCCGCCATATGCAAGCGAGAATATGATGTGACGGTTACATTGAAAGACATCACGATGAAAAGCTGTTGCACAAAGTAAATAGGAATGTGCCCCAGATGGCATGAACACTAGTCCGCAAGGTGTGGTCCACGTGACCAGGACAGAGCAAGTCGGAAGCCTGCGGCGACACGTTGCAGATTGCAGATCTGACATTTTGCGTTCCGCGCTCGAGGATGAATAAAGGATGAATGCCTTTCAGGTGCCAGAAAGCTTAATTTGCTGAGCGTACCATCGCATCTCTCATCATGACTGCAGAGTAATCGCACGGTGCTGCAAGGCTGGATAACGAGTCCTGATCAGTGCCCTTGACATCAGCCATGAACCCAGGAGGGATACTGGTGTAGAAGGAATCGTACTGATGCCCTGGTCGCAAAATAACACGAGGCACTTGTCCACAAACACGAGGCAAGTTGTGCGGATCTGGCAATCTTTGAGAAAAATGGAAACGATGGCAGAGACAGTTACGTCGGTGACTCAGTGGAGCTCGCGTGACCGGAATCGTGTCGATAAACTCTGCGCAGCGAGAAAAGGATTGCGGCTTCCAGCAGGTGCCTTTCGCGTGACTTTGGAATAAGTATATTTATATTTACTGGAAATGTGGTGTCAACGAAAGACTAAGTGGGGAATGAGTGTTCTGTCAATGTCAATGTAATTGTTGATGAACGCCAAGGAAAATGACGACGTACGCGGATATCTATAGCGAGCTTGACACGATCCAACAAGTTTCGCTGGCTGCCTTTTTCACCCGATTCATGATCGCTAACCCCTCATTTTCTTCGGGAACTTCTTCTATGAGAATGAGGTCAACACCCTCCTGCTCGAGCGTCAACAACCCGTCAAAGAGGCGTTTGGCAATGACCGTGAGCTCTGACAGGGATCCCAGAGCATAACGATGCCATTGGATCGCTGGATCTTGAAGGAGCGTCTTGGCCAAAACAGACTCTGACGGAACCAACAACCCCACTTTTGGAGGCAGGTTTGCAACCGCGGAACTCTTGAGAGATGCCAGCAAAGTAGATGGAGAGATAGAGTTCGCTCCAGGAGGTGGACGAGAGGTTGCTCGTAACAGTGTTACGGGAACCGTGGGTGAATAGTGACGATATTTCATGCCTGGGGTGGTGGGGGCTTGCTCGATGGCGCTGTCCACGAAGTCGCGACGATGAACGAGAACTCTGGGTATCGAACGACCAGAGTGAGCAAGCTTGAGTGCCTCTTCTATCTGCTCTACTGTGATCCCTCCTGGTCTGAGAATGCGGATGTTGCCATCCTGGTGCAAGCCATCTAGGACGGTGCTCTCGAGGCCAACATCGCAAGGCCCACCGTCTAGGATGAGTCCGATCTTGCCGTTGAGATCGCGGAGAACATGTTCGGCGCGGGTAGGACTTGGCTTGCCTGAAGAGTTGGCACTTGGTGCAGCCAGGGGGGCGTTGGAGACGGCAATGAGCGCGCGCGCGACCGGATGGGAAGGCATCCTGACAGCGACAGTCGCATGGTTTGCGGTGATGATGCTGGGTATCTTGGTAGCGTCGGACGGAAAGAGGAGAGTGAGTGGGCCGGGCCAGAAGGCGTTGATCAATATGTGATATGACGGAGGAATGGGGAAGTTGGGAGGAAGGAGCGAGTGGAGCATGGGCTGGGAGGAGACATGGACGATGAGGGGGTTGTCGGCGGGACGGCCCTTGGTGGAGAATATGCGCTCGGCGGCGTCGGTGTTGAGGGCGAGGCCGGCGAGGCCGTAGACGGTTTCGGTTGGAAAGGCGACGGGGCGGAGGTCGTGGAGATGGCGGGCGGCGAGGCGGAGAGCTGCGAGGGTGTGCTCGTCGGAGAAGCTCGGACGATCATCGGGGCCGAAGGAGATGGAGGCGGGATCGCATTCCAGCACCTGCGTAGAGAAGGACATGATCCCGGTACAACGAGGGTCAACATATCTAGTCCACCTTTGGCATGTTCAGTCCCACCCTCCGCGCAGTCGCCTCTATCCTCTCCTCCCCCGTCAGGTCAACCAGTGGGTTGTATCTCTCCAGCAGCATCTGCATCGCGAAAAGTCAGCGAGCTCGAAACAGACCGTATATTTGGGTACCTTGTACTCTCTCTGCGAGCGCATAAACGTCACGGTGTCCTCCACGTCTCGGCGGAATGCCTCAGATTGGTGTCGCTCGAACAGTCTCCGGAAGTTGGTTGAGATGTCCTTGTTCCTCTGTGTTCGTGGCGAGATGCTCTGGAAAAAAAGGAACGGTCAGACCGCACCTACACCCAGGCCATCATGCTTACCGCTTTGGCAACCTCTCTGGCAACGTTGCGGTACAGTCGGGCAGTGTCTCGGGTACCCATGTCAAAGCAATGTCGAAGCCAAATGTCGTGGGATCGTGCATAGTCCACACTCTCCACTTTCCACCCATTGTCCTCCATTCCAAGCTCGCTTCGCTAACATGTTCAAAGCGCCAACTTCGTCTCTTATCGCCGTCCCCCGGTCCCGTATAGTTCAAAAGGCCCGTCCTTCACGCCCGAAAAACCACACACCACCACCATCCAACGCGTATGAAGTTCCGCGCTCCAAGCCCCTCTCTAGCCTCCATCGCTTCTGCACCCGCCCGGAATACCCATACGCAGGTACGTCGTTCTACAGGCCGAACCAGTGGACTGAATCGCATAGGCTACCAAGTCTAAAAAGCCGCACGTGACATCGCGCCGTGCGCGCCCTCACAAACTAGACAAGGCAAAGGCTGCCGTCAAAGACGCCGCAAAACGAGTCCACAGAACCAAACAATTGGCCGAGCCCTGCATCGTCTATGTGGGGAATGTGCGTTGCTGCGCTCCCTCCCTTGTCCATCTCCCTCAATATCCGTCATAAAGATCGGTCCTGATGTGGATGAGAACGCGTTAATAGCGCATTTCAGCTGTTGTGGCAACATCCTATCTACCAGGATTCACTGTTGCGGTGGAGTAGCTATGACAGTCAAACCCCCTCCCGCGAGTTACCACCAGAACATGAGAGTTCGCCAGTACGCCATCATGGTTTTCGAATCAAAATTAGCCAGGCACAGGGCTTGCAAGCTAGAAGGTACCCTCAGGGGACGCAAACTTGTCGTAAGTTGGTTGTTTCGCGACCGAGTCCAGGCCTAATTTCCTTTCATTCAGGTTTCTGTAATGATATCCGATCTCCCTGAAGTCCAGGAAAAGATTGTCAAGCGCCTGGATGATTACCGGTCGAGGTTGGAACCACCAGACCTGCGTCGTGCCCAAAAGAGCGCGCTCAAGTACGAGGTTTCGTAACTATATCACACTTGATGCTAACTTGTGTCAGATCACTCAAGCTTGAACCTACCATCCTCTTAGACCCCAGACATGAAAACAAGCGGAAATTGCGCAATCGGTTCCAGTGCATGGGGCTCAGCTTGCCAGAGGGCATCATGTGACGGTCCCGCCATGTATATTTTTCTCTTCCGTTTTCTGCTGCTAGCTATGTGTTGTATGTCATATGTTATGAGTTGTCCCGGATCTATTCAGTGCCACATTTCGCACATTGTGAACCGGCTAACCGCGTTTGGCGATTTCGCATCCTATAAGTTGTTTGGCGACGCCCACCCTGCGAGGGCGAGTGTCAACCGAGTGTCCGCCAGCTCACCGACCGCTCACCCAAAATATCCGTTCTCCACATTGTCTGCATGGAACGGGCCTGACTATACGACGTGCAGGTAAGACCAGATCTACTATTCGACCTGGTATTGAGTAACTGAATCTCGGTCCGACTTTACACCCAGTCTTTGCTCTCTTGACGCACTTTGGATCTTCTCGCACAATGGCGAAAACTGCAGCTCTGAATCCAGCGTCAACCCCCTTCTTCCCTGGCAACATGCGTGTTGGTGAGGATGATGGCCGGTCAAGTGGGTTTGCTCTTGCAGTTCCCACCCACCGAGAGCAGGATCGCGTCTCTGGGCTCTCCACTTCTCCTAGGTCTGTACGCTCCTCTCCAGGTCCTGCTCAGGACAGCGAGAGCCAGGAACACAGATCCGGCATGCGCTTTCAACCGTCGCCAACCGCTCCCGATGTCTCATCAGTCACACATCATCCAGAACTGGACAGACCGTTCTATCTTGCTCGTACTCGCGAGACGAGCGTCATTGGGAGCTTAGAGGCTCTGCCGGAAGCGGACGATACACACGGATCAGTTACCACGGACGAGAGAGCGCAGACACCTGCAGATTCCCCATTTTTCTCTGCGCCCATCCCGCAGTCTAGGGGTTACGTCAATACGCCTCCCGTTAGTATCATGAACAGCTTGTCTCGTTCATCAACTTTCAATACCAATGGTCCATTCGTATCTTCATCTCCCGTCTCATCCTTGGATTCCGGCAGTCAGTTCACTTCTGGTGGAGAGTTTCTGCAGAACCTTGATTCTCAACTCAAAACATCTCCCCTCATTCAAGACATCATGGAGCGTCTGTTGCGATGCGAGTTCTCGGCTCAGGAAGTTCAACGGGAACTCCGTGATGTCCACCGCAAAGTGGATTTCCTTGTTGAGCGTTCATGTAACAACGCACCGCAGGCTAGCAATTCACAGCCAGAGTTCAAGGATCCGTTCGCACCCACCGGCGGACAGTCCGCTACTTCCTTGGCTATACCAAGAGCATCTTTTAGTGCGGGTATCGCCCCAAACCAGTCCCCACCACCCGACGATATAACCCAGATATCACAGCGCTTAAATACCTTGACCACATCTGTCGGTCAGCTTCTTGCGTTGCAAACGCAACAACACCTCCAGGGTGCGACTACTCTTGGTCGACTTACCCCTCGTACACCAGATCCTCCCCCGAATCAGCCGTTTGGCTCCAATATCGGTCCTAACCCTACGTTGCTGGGCCACGGGCTACCTAATCGACCTGAACTGAGGGCTGTTCCTCGTGCCCCGAACCCTCCAACGCGAACTTGGTCTGCTGGAAACCTCGATATACCGTTGAGGGTGGACAGTGTTCCAAACCTCGGACGTAGTGACCCCGTGCGTGACAAACGCCGATCCGTCACCGGATTGATGCGCAGGGAATCAATTGGTGTGAGTGCTATTTTCAGTACCACACGCATTTCTGACCTCGCGGCCGATAGATCATCGATGGACAGGGCAGTGACTGGTCGGGCGGTTCTCCTCGCGATAATGGCCCCGTGGTCTCTAAATGGGAGCAGTTGAACCTCGCTCCTGACTTGCTTCGCTCCTTGAGCAAATTTGGGTGATTCAGTTTCTCACAATCAGATCACCCAGGACTGATGCAATCAACTGTTAGTGTTGGTCCGCCCAATAAGATTCAGCAGCGTGCTCTTCCTTTCCTTCTTCGAGGTTCCGACATTATCGCACAAGCTCCTCCGACTCAAGAGCGCATCGCTGCATATGTCATACCTGCCATTCAGGTTGCTGTGGTAAATACAGCGGGTAGGCCTCCTAACAGGGGCCCACTCGCTGTGATGATATCCACCACAGTAGATCAGGCAACGCAGGCTCAACGCATGATTCGGGATTTGGGGGGAGCCATTGGCATCCGATCAGCATTAGGAGTAGGCACGTCAACAAATTCGAACGACCTCACACAGGAGCTGCGCCTTCTTCAACAGAACATGCCGCACATTATCTGCGGGACGCCACAAAAACTGCATGCATTGTTTACTTCCCCAGGAGGCCTCACTGGTTCAGAAGTCCGCTTCTTGGTGCTCGATGAAGTCGACCAGTTGATTGCTCGCAACCTGCATGAATACGTTTTCAACATCGTCAAGCTGCTCCCTCCCCCTAGATCCCGTCCTGCGGGTTCCGGCACCCCAACGCCAGGTTCTAATGGTTCGAGTCAATCGCCATTCGCCTCATTTGATCCCAACAACCCGCTAGCTGGAGTAGTAAACTCTGCACGGAGATATTCCGCTATTCCTCCATCACCCCCTAACGATTTGGGAGGCAACTCAGCGTTAATCGAACGTCAAACCGCCCTATTTTCGAACACGGTACCTCAGGATGTTTTGAACCTCGCAACGGCCATCCAGCTCAAGGAGCCCGTCAGGGTCCTGGTACGCCGGGACGGAAACGTCACAAGTACCGAGACGAGTCAAGGTTCCCGGGGTCTGCGACAGTTTTACTTGTACCTCGCTTTCACGGCTGGGGGTCGCACAGATTCCACGAATGTCGGGGCACCGGGTAGCGGCCACGGAATCATCGGCTCGGGCAGGGGGGCTTCAAGTGTGGAAACTGCCCAAGCTCGAGAGTGGAAGTTGGATGCATTGGCCGACATCTTTGATGACGTCGAAGTCAGCCAAGCGATCGTTCATGTCGGCGGGATGAATGCCTTGGATTCCGTCGTGTACAAACTGGCAAGTCGTGGATTGGAAGCGGTCCCGCTTGTGGGTTCATTAGTTTGGCGTGAGTTACTACCGAACTGACCTATTTCTTCAGCACGGAGAAATGAATGCTGGAACCAAGTTGGCAGCGCTGAACAAATTTAGAGGTTCTGCGTCAGTCATGATGAGGCAGCCAGTGACCAAGGTGTTGGTCGTCAACGACGTTCAAGTCAAGATTCCAGAAATATCTCACGTCCCTCTGATCATCAACTATGGTAAATCAAGCTGTCGTCCGTTTTTTCCTCTGTGTGCTGAATACATTTACATTGCAGATCTACCCAAAGCAGTGGAAGAATATGCCCATCGGTACGCGCCGCCATATCCTCGTCTTTCTTCTCTCACGTCAGCGTTTCAAAAGTGTTGCTCCTGCCATCGCGTCAAGTTACGCACGCGCCGGTGTTGTCGTGAATTTCGTGACTGCGACGGGCGGAGATGTTGAAATGCTGCGCTCCATTGAATGTTTCTACAAGTAAGGATTCAAGTTTGTTCGCAAGAACTTAACTCACTGTGCTTTTCTTTCGCAGAATAAAATGCGTGCGCACTTTTTCTGCCTCTTGTTCGAGACAATGCATTGACCCGTTTTCACAGCCCGAAGTTCCGATCAGTCTTCGCGATATTGTTTAACTTTCACGTCTTTCCATGTTCATGTATCCCTACGTGCACGGGCCGTTTGCTGAAGATACTGGCCCTGGTTTTGCTTATTCACACTATCAGTTACCAGCTACTATATCAACACATACAGGCAACCCCTCCCCGTCACTGATTCGTTCTATACCCGTATATCCGGCACGAATGAAACTGTCTCCGTACTAAACTGGTTTCCGATTGTTCTTATCGCCTGACCCTCTCGATCCTTACTGTATAGCAGATCTTTCCTCTTTAACTATGATTGCGATTCCTTGCGTATACTGTGTTACATGATCTCCTCTGTTGTCTTCTCGCGGATACATACTTTATACATCAAATTGGACCACCAATATCTTGAACGTACCGTCTTCGCTGCATGACGCGAGACGTCTTTCGGTAGGGTCGTCGGTAGACTGCCACGCCAGTCTATGAATCTGGTCGACATGAGCAACCCTGCAGTCAAAATTGAGTCCCACACGAAGACAGGTTGATGCGGAGTAGGTCATACCCAACAGGAATCGAACTTGTAACCTCCCATTTTCCCGGGGCAGCAAACAGGTTATGGTAGATGGAAATCTCCCCCGTTTCCAAACCAACAGCGAGCAACCGCCTGCCATCGTCAGATCCATCGTTTCATTTAAAAAAGGAATGGGCCTTACCTCGTGGCGTCCAGGGAACAAAAGGCGACCGCGGTCGCTGCTTCCGCGAATTTCAACGTGGCGCGCGCAGGCCAAGGATCTGAACCAGCTCTCGGAGACCATATTTTCACCTGACGAGGCCCTCTATGAGCGCGTACTACTACTACCACTACCAAGTCACGCGCGTACCGTCTTGTCCCGCGAAGCCGTGGCGAACACGTCTCCTTCGCGGCTCCACGCACAGTCCCAAATGATGCGCGTGTGCGACTTGTCGGCGGCGACCGGGAAATAGCCTGTGGAGGAGATGGATCATGCATGAGAATCAGGTTTCGGACCGAAGGCACTACATACCGTTGTCCCGCTTCTCGAACGCTCGCCAAGTGCGATCGCGACTGACGGTAACAATGTGACGGTCGTCTGGACTGAAAGCGATACGCGTGAGCGTGAGCGCGTGTCCTTCCAATGGCGAACCAAAGGGTTGGTATGTAGACGTCGAGTACACACGAACCACGGCGTGTTGTGCAGAGGTAGCCTTGCAGGCGGTGGCCAGTAAGTCATGAGAGTTGGATGACGCGATGGTTATCGACTGATCGGAAGCGGTATTCAACACCACCTCTTCGAAGATGTATACGCATCGTCACCTCATAACCATGGCCAAAGACCTTCTCGACTTCCGGCCATAACGTTGTAGCCGCAAGTTCGCCTTCAAAGGGGCGCCTATCCGGCCATGACGAATCCAGTTGAGCCGGTGCTGCGGAAAGCACGATGTAAGAACAGATGCACAATAACCCGAAGTAAAGAATCAGACCTTCGCTAATCGCCTTGTTTGACAGCCCCAGTGGAGGCACATGGGCTGCAATCGGCCGTTTTTCCTAACGGATGTCGTCAACATCCTTCAACCTAGGGTTTGTCTGGGACCCTTACGGTACTCTCCGCTACACCACAAACACCCAGCTTCTTAACGGTCTCTACAAACCCTCGAGGAGCCTCAAAAATACGGGCAACTTTCTCGTCTGCGACACTTGCGAACGTCCACGGACCAAGCCAAGTTGCACCTACAAGGTCATATCCATGTACTTGAGGACGCGCCAACTCATGCCACACTCTTGATGTACGCGAGATGGAGGAGGACGAGGGAACAGCGCCATGGATACGGGTCGTCTGATCCAACCTGACCCACTCAGCCAGATGTGCAGGTCAAATCAGTAACCCAACTTACCCGACCGAGATGATGTATTCTCCAGCAGGACTCCAATCAAGGTCCTTCACTGGCCCGCTGTGTCCGCTGATAGCACCAACTTCTCTCCATTGCGAGGTATCTGTTGCCTGCACAGTTCGCCAGCGTCTCCACCCCCCGTTCCATCCCCAGCCTATAACCTCATCGCCTTGTGCAGTTCTCGCCCAAAGTCCTCCGACAAACCCCCCAAGGCGTTGTCCACCAACGTCACCAAACCGTTGTCGGTTGATCCATATTGATCCAGCTGTGACATCGTTGGATGATGCCGAACGCAAAATTTGGCTTGGAGACCACAGGATCAAAGAAGAGTCGGTTGAACTTGACAAAAGAGTTTGCAGTGATGAAGCGCTTGCTGGGGTAGATGATGCCCATGCCAGCGACGTTACGCCTGCTTCATGTCCGATGAGCAGTGCATCAAAGGTTATGGCGTATTGTTGGGCACTTTGCGACACTTGGTCACATCATCATGAGCAAAGTGTGGAGGAACACACACCCAAGATCCTTGTGTTTTACTGTTAGAATATGACGTTTAAGCGAAATCTGCCTTCCGCCTTCTTCGCCCTCTGTAGGATCCGCGAGTGAAGCTTCAAAGGCGTCCAGCAGATCATCACTGGATGCACTCATGCTTCCATTCCCGTCACTCTGATTTTTCGCTACTTGCAGGCTCTCCACAGCACCGATGTTCCACAATCTAATCGTCCCATCCTGGGAGCCGGAAGCGAGTACGAGCTGATCATTGGAAGGGGTCCCTGGGGGTGATGTCTGTGAACAGAATGCCAGGGCTCGTACCCAGTCTTCATGACCCGGAAGGGCAACGGAACGGACAAACTATGAGTGCCAATATGATGAAAATCGGATCAACGACAAAAGACCAGACGCACGTTGCTGTCGGAACGTGTCCAGATATGTACGTTTCTGTCCGTCCCGGCGATGGCGAGGATAGTGGCTATCAAGAAGCAAAATGGATCTCCCGAGCTTCGTATTCCGAACCAAACACCAACCTTGGGAACGAGGAAGCGTTGTCACCGATAACGCTAGCGGGTACTTTCCCTGAAGGGAAATGACCTGAGCCATCTCGACCTTGACTATGAACCGGGCCAGTCAGGACCATCGAGCACATAAATAGGGAGCGTTTGCGTACAAATATCTTGTTCATCGATGATGGTCCATATCTTGACAGAGGAATCGGAGCTACCTGTCACTAGGAGACCTCCCGACCCAGAA